>ML120472.1:158262-189705 GCA_003788595.2 Choiromyces venosus 120613-1 | reverse complement strand
GTGCGAACACGAGCGTTGAAGATGATCAACCTAACGAGTAACCAGGAGCCCCCGTATGGGAGTTCGCATAACTCTTTCTGAGACCCCACTTTCAACGGTAAGCGCCATTTCCAAGATAGTTTCTCCCGTTTCCCCTCTCACTAGACCGAGATGGAAGACTGATCCTGTTTTTAGACGTAACAGAGTAGTAGAGTGGATTGGGCCTGAAATAGGAATTTCGATTCTTCTACTAATTACTCTAATAACTCTGACGTTCATTGGGTAAATCGAGTGTCGGGAACACAGAAAAAAATTGTTACAAAAGTCCGACGCAGTTGTGGGCTTTGGAGTTTGTGTGAGTTCGCATTGGTCGAGTCTCTGAACCGAAGGAACTTGCCCTGGAATGCGTTACTACTTCCTTTCTGGACAAGGTTGACACTCAAAATTAAAAAGTGACTTTAGACGCTTTGAGATCGAGTCTCTTATAAGATCCACCACTCTAACCAGTGGCATCCATGCTGACACGGTTTCTCTGGTTAATATGTCGTCCCCATTAAACGTCCCATACGCCATTACACCCTGTAAAGCCAACTCTGACGTACCTGACAGGATCTCCAGCCCTAATCGTACTATTTTAACAGTTAAGGTAAAGACCTCTAGTCCTTATACTCCAAAAAAAGAAGAAGGGGTAATGGTTAGGGACTATTGCGAAACTGTCGCGTCTATGATTTATAAAGTTGTCCTCAAATACGCGCTACGGGATCCTTCACTCCCTTAATGTTAGTATGTGCCATTTTCTGTGTGTCTTCAATACAGCATTAATTTGATTAGTAGGGGTTAGTTAATAGTTACTAAAGTTAATCTCTGGATAGTCACCCACAGGTACATAGACCTTTTCATGCTTGGCAACCGGTTTCCTATAATAGCTAGGAGGCCTGTACTGAGGGTTCGTTGCCCAAACTTGCGCCACCAAGTCATGACACTCAGCTTCTAGATGTTCACGGGATCTGGCCTCTCTGATGTTTGTACAGCGACCGTTCACATGATAGATAGGGTCCGGAGAAAGAGATTTAGGTGCTTGAGTTAGTATGCCAGGTTGATGGAGGTTAGTATAAAGTCAACATGTCGAACCGTTTGTCATTTAGCACAACCAAGTTTTTGGAAAGCTTCTGAGTGATCTCTTCAATGCGCACTTTTAGTGCGTACATATCGGTATCCTCAAGACTCATACAGTCAGGAATTGAAGTTGGAAGGCTGTCAATACTAAAATCACTCTTGATTGACTCGCTTCCGCAACGAGACTTGGAATGCTTCTGGGCTGAAAGATTATATGATGGTTAGGTGGTGGTGACAACATAATATAAGAGGAATGCTAATTACCAGTGCGGGAACGTTGTTTTTCCTGTCCACGAGACCCAGCCTCCTCACTTTCCAAGTAAAGGTTAGAAAACTCTGAATCGTCAGGAGTTTTAGACACGGATGAGTCTAAGACCATCCTTTCATCGGTGTTCCCAATAACTAGAGGGGTTTCTTCTTCAGCTGAAACAAGGCAAGGAAGCCGATGTTTTCCTTTGATGGGGATACAATTTTTCCCCGTAGAGGAGCAGTCCTTGTGCCACAAGATGAAAATAAGATGTTCTCTTGGGCACCTGAGCTGAGCATGTTGATGATCTAGAGTTGAGTTGAGTGGTGTGTAAAGGAATGTTGAGGAAAAAGAGAGAAGGGAAGGGGAAGGAAGGCCACAAAGTGCTTATAATATGGTCAAGTGTGACCATTGTCTACACTCCTCCGTTTAGTAATGGGGTATATGATCAAATCCTTATCATATCATGATAAGGGTTACCATGTTCCTGTTGTTTGTACATATATACTTCCTTGAGGGCATGATAACAACAGTAAAGCTTTTTATAAGTCAGATAGGTGCTAAAAATCATGGATATAAGTAGTGGTAAAAGCAAACTGGGGGCCCCTGGGCCTGGTTGCAGGAGAACCAAATTATCGCAATAGGAAGATGTTACCGACTGCGCCCGACTTTTTTTCCATCACCAATTGTGATCATGAGGTATCACTCCAGTTTCCTAATTTGTGCTAGTTTCCACCCAAATACCCTGCTCGTTTTGGAAATGCGCCCGGCTTATGGTCACCACAGAGTACAGTACTGGCGCGGCCGAGTTGAAGCTAGACACCTAAGGTGCTAGTTCCCGTATAAAGTGTCCGGCTTCAATTCGGCCGTGTGAGTACAGGGTATCAAGTGTACGTCTGTAGAACATCGACTCAAAGAATGGTGTTTGCTCCAGCCACTATGCCAAGGGGTTGACAGACTTGTTTCCTTCAAGAATAAATGTAGATTGGCCAAGTAGCTGCAGAAATACCATTATACACATAGTAATTTCAATGAATCAGGTCGGTTTTGATAAAGGTTTGACAACCTTATGCTCACACCCGAGTACTCGCGCATCTTTGCCAAGAAAAATGCCAGCTACCGAATTATCTTGAGGAAATGAGAATGAATCTCAAGTTTACTAGTGCCAAGGTTGTGGCTGTCGGCCACAATACCTCGATGTTCGCAGGCTCAGAGGCTGGGGCATTCTAAAGAGTTCCTGCCAGCTCAACATGACTTTGTGGCTCAATATGACTTTGTGGCTCACCATAGTAATTCCGTGGCTCAACCTCACATTGTGGCTTGACCAAAATATGTATATAGTTCCAGTATAATAAAATATTACATCAACATCAGAGTGCTGAGCCTCAAATATTATCCATCTCACAATAATTATGTTACCAGCAATGTCCTTCATCCTGCCAAGTCAGTGAGTCAAGCCCCATGAAGATATTAGAATCCAAATTCAAGCAGCAATTACCTCCATGGAAACTAGTAATGAGGATTAGCCAAATGTTGCAGCAATTGCATGAGCATACGAAATCCCTCTTTCTCGCCTAAGAACTCGTTTGCAAGGCATTAAATCAAGACGAGAGAGACCTGGATCAAACCGCACCTTGTCTAAAGACCAAAAGCTGGCTGTTTACTATATCTTAATCATTTGGATACTATTGGGACAAGCACATGACTCCAAATGGTCTCTGGATGTGCAAATACTGTCCTCCAGTTCTCTCATATTGGCTCTTTCCAAATACCAGTTGTTGGTGATCACTAGGCACAGCGGTTCCTTAGCTATCATCCTGAGCACTTTATCTCCAAGCAACAAACTATCGATGTGCACTGAAAGAATGCACACAAACCCAAAGACATACAAGTTTGGTTTGAAAAATATGCTGCAGTTTGTGAAAAGTGTAATATCTTTTTATGTAACTAGTACAATATTAATGAAACTGAATTCCACATTAGGATTGGATGGGATTAGTGGATTATAACTCAGGATGCAAACTGGCAGTGCTATCTCGGCAGTTCTGCAAAGCAAGAACTGATTACTGTATGTGAGAACATAAGTGGTGATGGTGTGGTATTGCCACCAATGATTATAGTCCCGGGGGTCATCCACCTGGAAAGCTGATATACTACAACGAGCATACCAGATAATTATGTAGTCGCTACCTCAGAAACTGGATATACAAATGACGAGCTCACAATGCAGTGGTTAGCATACTTTGAATGGTTGTTAGCAGAATGGCAAGTGAGTACCTATCACCTTCTACTACATGATGGTTTTGCATTGCATTGTACAAAGCAGTTTCTTGATTACTGTGCTCAATTTAAGCTTGTCATCTTCTGCCTTCCTCTCTATACCAGCCACCTCCTTCAACCACTAGATATTGTAGTCTTCCAACCCTATAAGCATTACCATGCTGAGGCTGTTGAAGCAGCAACTTGTACTGGTTGCAAAGACTTCAAGAAGTCTGAATTTCTTGATAAAATTGATTCAACCTGTCAGCAGACATTTAAGTCCTCCACAATTCAATCTGCATTCCAGGCTACAGGTTTAATCCCTTATAATCCTGAAATTGTAATTCTCAAACTACGCAAAGTAGTTACCAGAAATCAACAAACAAACAACTCTGCTCAATTTCTATCTGATGTTGAAATTCCTCAGACAATTGCAAGCCTCAAAGATCTTGGGGAGGAGTTGCAGCTAGAGGTGAAGGACCTATTACCTGCATTTCAACTGAAGCTCAAAGCTATTTTACAAGGTGAATTACCATTAGCACAATCAGGTGCATTAGCCATTGAGCATATGGAGCATACTCTAGCAGCACAAGAAGTAAGGAGTGTAAGGAACAGAGCACAAAGCCAAAGGCAGGTGCAAAAAGAAGGTGCGATGTATGCCTCTGAAGCACAACAAATGGTGAAAAGGAGGGAAGATGCTGAGGTAGAGAAGGCAGAGAAACAACTGCAGAAAGCTCAAAATGCCAGGAAAAGGGCTGAGAAAGCAGTAAAAAAACCTTCATTTGATGCAATAACAGCACAATTGAAAGAAATGCGGACTCTTTGTACATATAAAAAGATATCAAGGCTAATAGTTCAGGGTATTAAACAAAATGCAAAATCTAAGAAATAAATGTATTATAGTATTTAATATTCTGTAGACTGGGAATATTAAAATAATTAATAAATTCAGTTGAGCCACAAAGTGAGTTTGAGTTACTGAATTACTATGGTGAGCCACAAAGTCATGTTGAGCTACAAAGTCATATTGAGCTGGTAGGTACTCTTGAGAGTGCCCCAGGTTGTGGTCGACAGCCACAACCTTGGCACAAGTATCACTTTAACAGCATAAAATTTATGGAAAATTCTCAGAATGCCCCCTTAGATAGGGACAAGGGTCTAATATGCCCATACAACTATAATACCCTCTGAAACCAAGAAGTGTGTTTTGCCTTTGATAGCAATATCCTATGTCTAGTGCCCCCTTATATATGAAATAGTCTCCAAGACTACTGGTCTAAAGTTCTTGGAGGTATTGAAAATAATTGAAATCCTTCCTACCAGGTACATTTGATGGATTTAGAGTAGATAAAGGTTGGGATTGATTTTGGTGTGGGTGAGTACTTATGCACTACCGGTACTCATTGGTAAAAACAGGTGAAAAGTGGCATTCTAGTTGGTGAAGGGTATTTTACACCCTTGTCCCTATGCGAGGGGGTATTCTGTGAGTTTTCCATAAAATCCAATTACAGCGTGGGTTCCGCTGTGGTAGCAGTTGGATCATGTCGTGGGAGCAAAGTGATTATGGCCCTTGTGGCCAATGTGTAACCAACGCCATGCTTCCAGCAACTAAATACCTCTGCATAGCAGAGGAAAGATTCTGTCTTTAGTTGCTGCAATGTGGAATGCACCCAGTAATTCTTAGATTTCATACGGTAAAAATGAGAAGGTTCCACATGCAGGGATTAGTCGAGAGCACTGCAAGCTAGACTTGGCAGAACAGAGATGTTCACAGGGATAATGATCTGTGGTGTAGCTAGAGTAATCAAATATATGATACATATAGTGCAGTGCATCCAAAGTGTGGACCTGGCTAGATGCAACACATAACACTCAAGCCTTTGAGGAACAAGGGCTATACCATAAAACTTGTAATTTCTCAAGGTTCTGGTTTCAATTCCTGGAAGTTTCTAGTTTTTATGTGAATTTTATTTTGTATAATAGGCTATACAGGATTGAAAATTTACCTTGTCCACTTTCAATTGAAGCCTGTATTTTTTTGAAGTTGCTTTTTTATTTTCTAGCTTTAACTGCTTAATACACTTTTATTCTTCGGCCCAAGTTTATTTATTTAAATAAAATGTCAACCCCACTAATCATTAATACATTAACCCAGTGAAGCAGAGCCTATTGAGAGGGACTCAGGTAAGCCAGCCTCTCTCAGAACTCACAAAGTGGATCCTATGCACCATCAGCTATTTCTTGGCCTGGTAAGTTTGCAATTGCATCTAATACAGTAATAAGAACTAAAAGATAAAATTAGATAGTATCCACTAGTACTCCATGAATGCGTAAGCATTGTGAGACTCTTAAGGTTACAAAAGCCCTTGTTGAGAATACCAACAATACTCTTCCAATAGGTGAAACTGTGGGAACTAGGAGTCCAGCTCCAGAGTCACAGTTAAACCAAGTAGATAAGGGGATCTGTATTACTAGAGTCCACAATTCCTGGCCTCATCACCCAGGTCAGAGGAATCTACCATGTCCAATTTGACTATGTATCCTCAAGTTTGCCCTGAATGTAATTACTAAGCTTGAGAAACTAAGAGGATCCAAACCAAAGGTTTCAGGCATGTACTATGATTGGCATTACTATATATACCTATTTCTAAAGCTCTAAGTCTACTAAGAGCCAAAGGTACTCCAAGGAACTGATCTATTCACAGGAGTGGTACCAACCCTTGTGTATAGTAGAGAAATACTTGCAATACAGGTAGCAGATAGTGGTGGGTGGAGTAGATAAATATGAGACAGAATTATGTACCAGGAGATATCATGGGTAAAGGGAAGATATATAGAGAAGCCAAAGCAGGATCAACATTAGAAGATTCTCTTCATGCTTGATGATGCTGAGACCATGCTAATGGTTCATAACTATATCAATTCTATTGGTGATAGTAAGTGACCTATATTTGTTTTATTCTTAATAACTTTATTTGAGTTCCAGTACTAATAAATAATATCTAGAATTGACTTCTTCAGAACTTGCAAGAGTAGTCACTAAATATTGTCATGCCAATGATGATGATATCAGAAATTGCACAATTGCAAATGTAATACAATAAGTTGAAAAGTCTATTTCATTAAGTACTGCAAAGAGATGATTGTACAAACTATTCTTTAAGTGGAAGGAATACCAGAAAACAGTTTACAATGATGGGTATGAGTGGCCAGACATCTACCAATATTATCAGAATGTATTCCTACAACTCCTTGAGTCTGATAAAGATCAGTTAATAGCTTGAGATGAAAGCCTAGATCAACTACTAAATTCAGAGCTGGAATTAAGTGAAAAGCAGCCACTCATCTTTGTTAGACAAGATGAATGTACAGTCGTGTCTAATAAGTCCTCACACGGTTGCCAAGCAACCACTTTGTACCCTATCAACCGAACAACTCCACACTACCATGGCTCCACCACATACCAAAAGACTTAGAGAAGACAGAAATAGAGAAATTTATGCCCTATATAAGCACACTGATATGGGGTATGATAAAATTCCTAAGTAGGTGAATATCCCCAAGGCAACCATTGCATCAGTGGTCAGAAGGGCCAAAATCCAGGATAGCAACACCCATGATTCCCCCAGATCTGGCAAACCAACAAAGATTACCGATGCCAAAAGGAAATTGGTTCTTGATATTATTGATGCTGAGCTTCATTTAGCTCTAAGAGATATTACTGAAAAAGCTAATATTGGACTTAGCAAAGATACTATCAATAAGATCTCTGGTGAAGCTGGTTTTAAGGTCAAGATACCTAGAAAAAAACCATTTTGGAGCAAAGGACAGAAGGAGAAGAGGAAGGCATTTGGTAGAATTAGGAAGAACTGGACAAGAGCTTGGAAGTGGGTGGTTTTTGTTGATGAAGCCACTATTGAATATGATCCAAATCCAGTGGGTAGAAAGGTTAGACTTAGACCTGGTGAAGAGCTGGAAGAAAAAAACTTAAAGCCCAGCTTTAATTCAGGGTGCACCAATAAAGGTGTCTATGCTGCAATTATGCATGGAGGAAAGACTGAGTTAATTCTTGTCAGCAGGAGGACTGAGGAGGAAAAAACTGGCAAAAAAGATAGACTTGGCCTCAACTCCCACCAATATGCAACTGAGATTCACCAGCCATACCTTATTCCCTTCATAGAAGGGATAAACAGAGCTCCAGAAACCATCTATATGGCTGCTGATAATGCACCATGGCATGCTGGATTGGAAAACAAAACATTGCAAGAGGAATATGGATATAAAAGATTGCCTTGGCCCCCCAACTCCCCAGATCTCAATCCAATTGAGAATGCCTGGGCACTTCTGAAAAGAGCCCTCAGAAAGCGATTCTCCAAGGTGGAAAGTAGGCCTCACAGTGCTGCTGAATTATTTCAGGCAGCAAAGGAAGAGTGGGATCTGATTCCTCAGGAGACATTGGATGGGTGGAATGAGAGAATGCCTGAAAGACTTCAGGCACTACTGGATGCAGATGGAGGTCATACAAAATGGTAGCATGTTAAATTGTTATTTTTTATTTCTACTATAACCTATTTTTTAATTGAGTTCATATCTTTTTTTTTTTATGGTTGCCGTTGCCATTCGTTTTGGTGGTGCCGTTGCCGGGGACCATGTGAAGACCTATTAGACATGACTGTACCTTTAATTCTAATGATAGGGTACATTATCTTTGGGTATATGATAAGCATAAGACATTGTGAAAAAAGGTGTGTGGCAAAGGACTCCATGTTGCACATTTTGCAACTCTCATTGGATACCTGAGTGATGGAAATACATGTGTGATAATGCTATGTGGGAGAGACACCTAGTAAACTGGAGATAGACTACTTACCCAAGTTATTGACAAGATAATACCTGACTTTGAAGTACAATTCCCTGGTTGCCAAGCTTTGTTTGCCTTTGACAACTCTTGAAATTATTTAAAATATGATGATAATACCTTATGAGTCTCAGAAATAAACCTTGAACAAGGAGGAATCAACAAAAGGTCTATGCAGGATACTTTTGTTATTTATTCAAGAGAGCCTAATGGTGGCTACATGTAGTCAATAACTCTTCCAAGTAGGATACCAAAAAGCTTAAAACTAGTTCTTATTTAAAGGAGACTATGGTCAAATAATCAGTCTAATTTCCATGTACAATGTTTTATTCTAATAAAAGGTCAAAAAGAAACTAAACCAAATCTACAATATCTTCAAGGAGGAAGCTGTTGTGCTAGAGCACTCTTGACCAGTTGACCTGAATTTCAGGCTTAGAAACTACAATTGCAAGAGGCTATTGAACAAGTAGGCCATCTGGTTATCTTTTATCTAGCATTCTACGATGAGAAAAACTTTATTAAATACTACTGTGGGGCAGTAAAGCAGTATACTCACAAAAATTGTGAATATGATTTTGATTTACTGCAAAGATTAGTTCCTGAAGCCTTAGCATCTATTACACCTCAACTAGTCTGGAAGTATGATGCAAGAACCCTGCAGATTATAGAAGCTTACTGTAGCAATATTATATATGTCTCTCCTGAATATGAACATCTTGTTCATACTAGATACTGGTCCCATCATCATGTTACTATTACAGATTCAGCCATGGTTTAGATTGCATCTGACCTTTCCCTGAATATCATATATTTTTAATTCTATTTTAATCCTCTTCAATTGTTTCTATTATACCTGTACCATACTCATGACATATATCATTTATAACTAAATTTGAAGTTATAAATATTTATTGATCTCTATTAAAATTTAATATTAATAAATAATGAAAACAAAAAAATATTAAAAAAACATTTCCTTTATATGAATTGAACACAGAACCTTGAGAAATTACAAGTTTTATGGTATAGCCCTTGTTCCTCACAGGGTTGAGTGTTACATGTTGCATCTAGCTAGGTCCACACTTTAGATGCACTACACTATAGGTGTTTAGATAGTCTTGAACCTCTTGAAAGTGTGGTAAATTCTATTACACTGTCAGCTCAAAATTGCAGCATCATGGGTGCTTTTCCCTCCTACCATGGTCCAATAAGGCTGAGAGTTCAACCCGTATCTTGAGCAGAGTTTTTCTCACAAAGCTTTGGGAAAGCCACACAAGTATTCTCCAACAGAATTTATTGATAATTTAGACTATTGTACCATACAAATAACTAGATGTCCGAGTTATTCCAAATAAAGAGTAGCTACAAATAGATGAAACATCCTCACATAGCTCAGATGGTATTTCAAATGTGATGAAAGATATATTTTAATAAACTGGGCTAAACTTGGTTTTTTTTATTTTTAGTCGGGCATAATTTGGCTTCTGGCTTGCTGGCTTAATAGTAACCTTGAGATCTCTAGGAGAGCTAGTTCCATCTATGAGGGTCAAAGCCATCGGCAGGGTGCTCGGAGGGAGGTGGAGGCGGAGATCTCGGAGGAGCCTGGATGGGAGGTGGAGGGGGGTGAGACCAAGGACCGAATGCGTTGGAAGTACGCTCTCCCACGGTCCCCTGAAACCCTGTATGTCCTGGGGCTAGAGGATAAGCCTTGGAGTTATCCTTATCCCACCTTATCCCAGGGGCACTGTGCAAAATGTATGTTAGGTTAGATTGTTAGATTGAATGGATTAGTGAGATTCTTACACTAGATTGTGACCCATTGTGGTTATTTGAAGTGACATGATCCTGGAAATCACGTGGGCTATGGCGAGCCAACCTGTTATCTCTATTGTAACCCTGAGCACCACTAGAGCCAGTATATCTGTGGGTATTTTTCTAGGGAGAAAGATCACGGTTGGCTCTAGATTGCATCTCAGTGCGGCTGTCTCTCTCTAGATCCAATGTTTTCGTGGAGACCATTGGATGGGACTGGAGTACGCGAGTTCATATTTCCCTTATTCTGACCAATGCCTCTAGGACCTTCGTTTGAACCTCGTCCTGATAGTGATTTTGGGCATGGGCAGATTGGATCCCGTTCGGCTTTAGACCTTTTAGGGATAGAGTGGTTTTTGATCCCATGAGGCTTGATGAAAGACATACTTGGCGGCCTCCATGGGGGTTAGACGACGACTGAACTAAGCTCCGATGACTGAACCAAAGTTCCATCTGCCTGTGTCCACGGGGCTTGGGCAGCACCGGAATTACCCTCCCATGGCTTAGACCTATATCCCATCCGGGGGGTATTATTACCATATCTTGGCACAGTAGGAGGGTTTGCAATCTGCCCTACAGTAGTTTTGTCACTTCCTAGGGCATCACGTATAAACTCCTGTTGAAATATTTAGTATCTGTGCTATCAACGGGTTATCAGGGATTGTTAATAGGGAAGAAGAAAAAAACCTCATATTCATGATCTCCAGGGTTGGAATTGACAATTTTATCACACCAATCCCCACCTCTAGGACAGTCCATGCAGTCTCAACCGAAATGTCCCACATTACCGCATACCCTGAAAATTACCCCTGCTGTATAATTGGTCTCTTTGGCACAGTCGTACCTACGGTGACCAATCTCACCACCTAGAATATTCTCTGAGCTAGAGTTTCGCAGATTTCAGTGAAAAATTAAAACTCACAGTTGGAACAGGTCTTTCCTTCATCATCGCGTAAGGTCCCATTCAAGGAAGCCAATTCTCTGAGCTGGTTACGCTTGAGTGTGTTTGAGGTTTCGGGTGTTGACGCAGCCTGAAAACATTGTTAAAAAAAGACACAAGGGCTGTGAGCTAAATGGGTTACTTGCAGTCTCAATAATCTCATTAATCATCTTCTTAGCTTTAAGGATAAAGTCTGGGTTAGGTGAGATGATGAGACAATGCAGATTTTTGTCCTAGTCAGAAGGTAGAGCCAGATCACTCTCCCCTTTGCCCTCTTTGATAGAACCTTTACCGCGAATGGCAACTTTCACCCCAGAGTCTTTCTCAATACGCTTGAGGGTATGCCCCAGAGGACCAATGAGCAATCCAACTAGTAGAAGTTGCGAGCACAAGCGTGCCCTTAATGTTAGTATGTGCCATTTTCTGTGTTTCTTCAATACAGCATTAATTTGATTAGTCGGGGTTAGTTAATAGTTACTAAAGTCAACCTCTGGATAGTCGCCCACAGGTACATAGACCTTTTCATGCTTGGCAACTAGTTTCCTATAATGGCTAGGAGGCCTGTACTGAGGGTTCATTGCCCAAACTTGCGCCACGAAGTCATGACGCTCAGCTTCTAGATGTTCATGGGATCTGGCCTCTCTAATGTTTATACGATGACCGTTCATATGATAGATAGGGTCCGGAGAAAGAGATCTAGGTGCTTGAGTTAGTATGCCAGGTTGATGGAGGTTAGTATAAAGTTAGCATGTCGAACCATTTGTCATTTAGCACAACCAAGTTTTTGGAAAGCTTTTGAGTGATCTCTTCTTCAATGTACACTTTTAGTGCGTACATATCAGTATCCTCAAGACTCATACAGTCAGGAATTGAAGTTGGAAGGCTGTCAATACTAAAATCACTCTTGATTTACTCGCTTCCCCAACCAGACTTGGAATGCTTCTGGGCTGAAAGATTATATGATGGTTAGGTGGTGGTGACAACATAATATAAGAGGAATGCTAATTACCAGTACCGGAATGTTGTTTTTCCCGTCCACAAGACACAGCCTCCTGACTTTCCAAGTAAAGGTTTGAAAACTCTGAATCGTCAGGAGTTTTAGACATGGATGAGTCTAAGACCATCCTTTCATTGGGGTCCCCAATAATTAGAAGAATTTCGTCTTCAGCTGAAACAAGGCCAGGAAGCCAACATTTTCTTTTGATGGGGATAGAATTTGTCCCAGTAGAGGAGCTGTCCTTGTGTCACCTTATGAAAATAAAATGTGCTCTCGGGCACCTAAGCTGAGTGTGTTGATGATCTGGAGTTGAGTTGAGTGGTGTGTAAAGGAATGTTGAGGAAAAAGAGAAAAGGGAAGGGAAAGGAAGGTCACAAAGTGCTTATAATATGGTCAAGTGTGACTGTTGTCTACACTCCTTCCTTTGGTCATGGGGTATATGATCAAATCCTTATCATATTACCACGAAATAATTTCAGACACTTCTAGTTCTAGTTAGGCAATGCGAGAATACCATAGTGCCAAGTGTGTTGGTAAAAGATACCATTTGTGGCTAGATTTTATTAAGCCACCCACCTTAACAACAACCTCATTTCATCTAATTTTTTCATGCCAGAGTCTTGAGTTCAATCATAGTTGAGAATGCTTAGATTATTACAAACATAATATTGAACACTTTGAAAATACCATTTTGCAGGCAAATCTTTTCCTTCAATAACGAGTGATAGTTGGTGATCCTGTATATGCCCCACTTGGCCCCTCTGAGTGCCCCATATACAACGCCTGATGCATTATATACAACACAAGAAAACTATACAAACTGCTCATCTTCAGCAAACTGTGCTTGAGATACCTACAATATTACTCTGGCCTGAATCCAAACTTACCTTACTCTAACTAACCGATTAAACCATGAATAAGCAACAGACCAATACATGCAGTCAGCCAGTGCCCTGAGTCACCAATCTATATAGCCATATACATGACATGCAAGCTGGTACCAGGTGATTGGGAAAAGGGAGATCAAGAATGCATCAAAATGAATCTCAAGATGCATCCTCAACTAACGATTCTTCTCCACTCTTGATTGTAAGCCTACTAGGAAGAGTACCAAAGTGCCCATAGAAGGGCACAATGCTGATCATAACATATGCAGAGCCTGAAACTGAACCCAATGATTAACCAAATACCCAAATAGTGCATCTATCAGATGATAGTAGTGACGAGTACCAAATCTCACATGGACCAGATGAAACAGAATCAGATACCAAACCTGATAGAGAAGGCATCAATATTACAGATGGCACCAGATCAAGATGGGATGGTGACTCACAAGTAGCTAACAGAAAGGGAGACAATTGGGTGAGAACTATATGCATTTGGACCATATCAGGGTCTCAGGAGGTAGGTCCTGCTCAGTATATAATGACAGAGCTTGGATGCATAATTTGGTGGAGAGTCTACAGTCCTCCAATATTTCCATCATTGAGTGATGCATGGTTATTGTCCCCACTGGCTGCCCTGTATGGTCCTATGTCTACTACCCTGATCTCTAGTCCAGCTCCTCACTCTCAATAAAATATAGTTACAAGTGTAGCAAAGATCATATTAGATGATGCGAAGACTCTGATTCTACAGTACAGCCTGTTTGAGCAGCCACTCCCAAATGTTGTTGCTCTGACGGTCCAGGTACATGAAGTTTGGGATGACACTTTCTAATATTGCAGATGCTGGAAACATCGAACCCTCAGAGCAGTGTATAAGTTTGGCAATTAGACTCAGGCATATATGATGCAATGCAGAATGCAGTACTAACCTAGAAGGATACACCAAAAGCACTCTGGAGTATGATCGCAGTTTATACATGAGGTGAAGAAACAGATTGTGGAGTTATACAGTCTGCTGGATGATCCCACAGCTATGGCACACAGAGTCAAATATCTGTCTGAATGGGACAGGTTGATGTGCAACCCAAGATGGTACGATGTTTGTCTTCACCAGATGCCGACTATATAGTGACTACTACTGAACATAATTGTATGTAACCTAGGACTTGACATTATGATTCCTTGTGCCCCAGATTACTGAGATGATTTTCTCTAATTACTTTACAAGGACGAAGATGCAAGGTATTGTAGATCTCAGATTTCTTACATGCATCAATAGTACTATGATCTACTTGATATACACTATAATCTGCCATACACTGCATGCATGGTAAATAGGGATATATCAGGGGCCCAGGGAATTCAAGCCTGAGGCAGCTAGGGTGAGTCACCGAATCATCCAACTATTCATTCATGACCAAGGTGGCTAACCTGTTACTAAACACAGAAGACCTTTTTGACCAGCAAAAAGGAACTTGGAGTAGGTGCTCACAGAGGATCCAGGATATGATTGTGCAAAATATTTGAGAAACAATCGACAAAAGGGTTTGGCAAGTTTATGGGTTGCAGCAGGACCATCATGAAGGATACGATGATGATTAGGAAGCTGTAAGTGCTGAGCTTGAGAGTCAGAGATCCAATGATACTTGTACACAGCCTGTACTGCAACACTCTAATCACTGGTACTTGGACCTATTAGGACATCACAAACATTTGAAACTATTGGCAGAAACTGAGACCTGGTTTGACTTAAGCCAGACATCGGTAGCTCAGGAGCTTCAGTGACATGATTCAGATCCTCTGAGTCCAGATGATTCATATGATCTAACCATTGGACCAATAGCTGACAGAGTAATGATCACTTCTCTATCTTGTTGGGTCTTGTTGAGTCTTGAGGATTCTCAGAAAAGGTAAGCAGTACCAGTGGGGATGTCGAAGTAAGCCAGACGATGATGAGCAGGGGGGGGTAGCACCATCACTGAGGTTGATTAAAGGGAATTAAGAACATGTAAAGATTATGAGTAATTGATTTAATTTAGCTTACTATGACAACAATGCAATAGAAACTGAACAACATAGTGCAAAGAAATAATTAGGGCAATATTCATCATAGAATCTATGAAAGGTAGCTGTCTGGAGGGTGTCAGGGTAATCACAATGTAGTATATTGGATATCAGGAGGAAGTTGGTAAGATTAGACAATACTGGAGGCAATATACAGATGGCATCATGGGTAATTCACCACACTTTGGAAGGCATCCTGTGGAGGTCCAGATATGAAGTAGTAGTAGCATCAAGATAAGACATCATATTTGAGGTGAAATCTGGACACATTGTGTATGCAGGTTGGGATCTAGATGAGAGGAGCATCACATAGAAAGAATCTGGATGGAAAGGCCTGATGATAGGCAGCACCAGTGTATGCATCATGAGCATTGTAGAATCGTGATATACACAGGTAAGGATGCGATATCAGGACAGAAGATGGCAGAATTGGGCATCACCACGATACAAGAGCTTAGTATCAAGTACCATCCAGATTCAACAGGCAAGGATCAGATGGTGTTAGGATGCAACACCTGAGAATCAGACGTTGTTATGATGCAACAACTGAGGATCAGACATTGTTAGTATATAAGAGCACAGAATCAGACATTATCATGTTGCACCTGGCATAGCAGTCCATGTCCAGATACTGTCAGGACGCACCAGGTACATGATACGACATCAGGATATGACATTGGTTTGACAGCATGTCCTGATTAATGGTTATTGTTACAGCCACCCTGTACATCAGATGCATAGGACATACCAGGCAGAAGATAATATTTTTGCTGATGCAGTAAGAGCATACTATGGGAATCTTGTGATCTTACCAGAATCCAGAAAACCAAAAGTAATCCTTCACCTGAGCCTTATTTCTGCTACTGATATACATGACCATTACTTGCCTTGGAATCCCTACAGCGAACCTTTACCAATACAAAAGCATAGCTGATATTATCATAGATAAGCTGCTGGGATTATAATGATGCTGGTAGTGAAGCAATCAAACAGTCAATATAAGTATGAATGAATGAAATAATATAAGAAGGAAAACATAAGCATAACCAGTATACAGTTACTAGAATATGTACACTTGTTACAAGTACATAATACTAGCAAAAGGCCTGCGAGAAATCGAGGGTGGCTGGTTATGTGTTGAGCTTGGTTTGTTGTGTGATTAACTGTGCACACCGCAGTGTGAGTAGCTGTCCACTCATACTGCACTTGCTGTACCCTCAGCTGTGCACTCACCCTGCCCTCAGCTGTGTACTCGCCATGCAAGTAGCTGTAGAGTGTAAAAATAAAATAAAACCTAACCCTTAATAAAGCTAAGAAATCAATACAGACTGGTAAGAAAATAAAAAGGATCCTCTTTGACTGTAGAATTATCCTGCAATTGTAGTACCCAATGATAACCAGATTCACCTCTTGAAAAGAATAACATATAGTGCAAAGGCATATATGAAGTATGATTCCCATTTATTATAGAAAAATGTAGTCTATTATCATTACTTCTTGATGCTAAAATAATGTCACAAAATCCACTCTCTGTATATTCATTTCTAATAATTATAGCTACCTCATTACCAGTTGGCAAGTTGTATCTTCACTTATCTGCTCCTGATTCAACAATTAGTTGTAGTTGTGAGTTTAATACTATTCATGTTATCCTATTAGCAGCATTAATATTTGCAGTATCTAATCTTTCCTTTGCTGTTTGATATATGCAAATAAATAGATTGCACTCATCCAATATGAGTGTAAGTTGTTCAAGAAGGTGTAAATCTAAATCTAAAAAAGATATAAACCATATAATAATAGCATATTGTAGATTATACAGGAATAGTTATGCAAATTGAGATATACCACGTAGTACAGGTTCTAGTGAACTCTGTAAATAATATAGCTCACTATGAATCTGAAAGCATTGAACTCCTGGTTCCCAGGTTACTATACATATATCTGCTTGATATTTACTCAAAGTAAAAGAAAGTGCAGAGTTATATCCTTGAATTTTATTGCAAAATATTTGACTTATACAGTCTTAGATTTTCATCAATGATTGGAGTAGCTCTGGTGGAGGCAATAGGAGTGGCAACTGAACTGTACCTTTCTTATAACATTGTTTGAAAACTGACTATGTTGTTGTACTTCTTGATGTGTGCTTATTGAACCAATGTTTTACATTACAAAAATCACAAAGCATGTTCATTTGTCCTAAATTCAATGCTTTCTACCTTGCTCACTTCATAATAAATGTAAGTAGTATTATTGCTTCAAGTATGTATTTCCATATTGGTAATGATAGTATGTAAGTTTCTATATTTGTATTCTATTTCATATTAGCTCATTTAATTTTAAGTATTACTTTACTTGATATACCTCTATAACTGATTCATTCTCTCCCTTAATTTCTATCTTCTGTAGTCTCTGTATTGGTCCCCTTCTCCAGGGTATCAGATGCTTGGCCTTTGTCCTATTAGTAACTTTATACACATCATAATATTTGTTATATTATGTGAAAGGATATTAAAACTTACTAAACAGTCTCTGTATATTTTATAAATTTATCCATGGCTATTTCTATCAAATTCTGATAGGCTCTTATGCTATTTACACCTACTGCATTATTGGTTTGACATTGTGTTATGTGCCTTTATTAGTTACACAACTATATGCTCACTACTTATACTAAATAGAAATATAAGCTGTTACCAAATGTGATAAATATAATGTAATATAGTATGAAATACTGTATATTTTGTCTGAATATAATGTAAGGAATAATAATATTATAATAATACTTTATATTGTGTAGTTGTAAAGATGTATGCTGATCATCTCTTTTACTTGTTTTTACTGGCAGAATATGTGCAATGGTTCTTGCAACTTTGGCATTGCTTACATAAGTATACGAGTTGGTTATGAATTCTTACCTCAAAATCCAGATCTTTTAATTTATGTATATTTTTCTAGTTTCTTTTTAACATTTTCTTTATTTTTATTATACAATTCTACATTTATGTTTTTACTGTATATTATTTATTTTTTCCATTATATGCATTCTTTTTTGAATTGGAGTGTGGCTCATTCTATCTTGGTTTATTGTGGTATTTTATTGTATTGTGGCTTGAATGTTTTAGTCATACATGCCAAGAAAGCAACTCCAGTACAATATAGATAGGAAGTCAATAGAAGTTAGTCAACTCTAGTTCAAACCAGAAGGAACTTCAAATATTCTTACAAGCAGTAAAATGAAGTCTGGACTGAGGATTGGTATCTGGAGATGATGGGTTAAAGATATGGTTAGGGAGAGTAAGGAGGTGGAATAATAGGTAGAACTGGAAGTTTAGAAGAGAAGAGACTTGAAGAAAACTAGGCACAATTGGACATATTAGGATGAAGAGTGGGGAAATGCTAGAAATAGATTCTTTGAATTAGATGCAATTTCTTAGTAATGAAGTTGGGAGTGGTAATATGTAGGATTATCTCTTGCCTGTCCCATGGTAGATAGCTTGCCAATCCAGGGGACTTTAATTCCCACCATTATAAGTTTCTTGTATGCTGCTCATAATAAGATGAAAAATGTGGCTCCTTGCCAGTGATTGCAGATAAGTGTGACCAAATAATATTACTATATTAAATTCTGTAATTACATTAGTAATTACTCTTAAGTGTCAGTAGTGCAACCTTGATAGATTCATACCTAAAGTTGTGAATATGTGAGACTGGACCAAGATATATGGCAATAAGGTCTAGGGAGAAACTGTCATTAATGCTTGGTATGCCAATTCAATAGATGCATGTTCGAGTAGTATCTGTAGATTAGACTGAATCTCAACAAGCACTAGAGGTTACTTTCCATGGTCTACTTTGCTACTTCTACACTCCTTGTAGTCCCTGAGTATCATCAGCAGATACAATCTCTTCTCAGATGAGAGCACAGCACCACTGAGAGGATTCAGTGAATAAGAAGTAAGATAATAGTATGGGTTTTGCTAGTGACTATAGTAGAATTTAATAAATGAAAATAATACTAGGAGACAGTAGGTATTAGTAAGGAAATCTGTAGCACTATTCATTTATGTCTTTAGCCTTTTGAGGCATAGGTATTGCATCTATTCACATAACTAGTAGTCTACACAATCTATCACCTGCCATTGGTGGATCTTTTGTGGGCTATCATACATTACTTGGGTCATGAGTTCTGAAAGGTTGGCTTAGCATCAGTGATGAAACTTTCCTGACAGGTGAGAAGTAAGTGATATCTGATGTCTATGAGATCCAGTATAAGTTACTATTGAAGGTATGAATGATGAAACTGCATTTCTTTCTAAACTGCTTGTGGTTGTCTATTATGTACTGTCCTTTGATAACCAAAAAGTATTCTTAGATTAGTTGGATATGTGGAAAGGGTTTTCAACTTGGGTGGTGGAGCGAGGACGAGGAAAAAACAGGCACAAAACAGAAGAACAGCAGGTAATAAGTTACTGACTCAGAACTAAGTGAAATACTGATAGGATGGGAACCCGCTAACATCTCATTGACCCTAGTGAAGCCAAAAACCGAAAATACAATATACACTTCTAGCAGTCCTGCATCCGCTATGGGTTAGTGCCCGGATTAGGTACTTGTAATGTCGAAGCATTTTAAAAAGGATTGCTATTGCATACCGCCAATATTCTGAGGCTCCGAGTCGATTTTTGGTGGTATGTGATAGCAGTCCTTTTTAAAAACGCTTCGATATTACGAGTAGAGATGGATCTGCCTGTGTGAATCTTGGCATGTGGCTGGTCGGGTAAATGGGGTTACCCTCTTGTACAAGTAGCAGTTTTCTTAATTAAGCACTTAACTATCAACCATCCATAGAAAAATACTTTTTTATTATACACCTCCAAACAGCAACACAACTGAGTGATTCTTTTCACCACCATCACAAACCAAACTTCTACCACCACCACAGGTTCAACAGCCTTCGTACGGTTGACACCATGCAGGACCTCTATGATGAATTGTGGGGAAAACCGCTACGTGTCATCGAACCTCGCACATTCTCCATTCCACAGCCACAACATGGCCTCCGTCCAGGATATATGGTCGACCTTAAGGAGATAAAAGTTGAGGCCTATCCAGATCCAGAATTTGCAAAAGGAAAGAAGGAGCAAGTGTTCCAGGTGCTTAAGGTTAAGTCAAGGCTTCCTTGTGGAACGAATCAATTTCTTGTACATCAAGAGTTTGAGACAATCGAACGTGAACTATGGGAGGTTGTGTCAGAAAAATGAACAAACGTCGACTCCAAGACTCGGATACCAGTGGTGGGGTTGAATCTAGATTACCAAATAGCTGGTCAACCTGGTTCAGGGGTATTGTATTGGTGTTAGTCCTTTTCTAGACCACCCCTCTGACTAATAGACAGGAAAATCCTTTTTTTCTTTCTTACCTCCTGGTCCTCAGGATTCTGAAAGGTCATCCAACTGTTTTTCACTGTAATGACAGCCATTGCTATTTGTTTGATAGCGATTCCCACAGCAGCAAGACTGATGCCAATTCCCTATTTGACCTCCCCAACAATCAAAAGAAGGCGCTTTGGATACTGATGGACGAGAAGCTTGAAGATGCAGGATGGAATGACAAGGGTCACGGTTGGTTTGTGGTGCAGGCAGACTCACCAAAGAAGGTACAAAATTCATGGCAGTGGGAGAAGGATAGGAAAGTCAGGTCACGCTATATGAGCAACTGGGGATGGTGTGAGATTGTAGCTGCTTTCAGGTACTAGTCCCTTCATCCTGCTAAGTAAGACACCAGCTGACCAAACTGTCTCATAATAGTCTAGCAAAGCTCAAGCCCCCTACTGCATGCCAAATGGCAATGCTCTTCACAACCTTCACATGTTTGGGCCCCATTTCCAGGATCTGCTTAGAGTCAATCTCTATGAGGAATGACAATGCCTATAATCGTGACCTGAAAACCTACCTTGGCCACGTCGATCGTGAAATAGATACATTCATTCTGCAGGGGAGTTACCTAATGGTAGAGCATACCATACATCAGGAGGCTTCACACTAGATAGCTATTATGGATCCTAGCGATGATGGGCTGTCATATAAAGTGCGAACCACTACGAGATGGATTGCCTGCAAGGTCTTCGAGAAGGTATAGAGAAAGTTGTGGCTGAATTATTTCGAGCTCTACAAACAGCTCACCCACCAAGATCCGCTCTGAAGTGCGGCTGGCTGGCTTTTCGAAGGATATGCCCATGACTGGTTCGGAAAGGGCCGATCTTTTGAGGCTGATAAACTTCTGGTCAAAAACAACAACACTCATCTCAAATTCATGACATGTCGGTCCAAATCCCACAATTATTTCATGGATGCCAAAAACTTAGCTACATACAGGTTCAAGTAGAGGGTGGCCAGGGGATCGAACAAGATGGTATCGGAAAATATTTCCTCCCTTTTAACACCAACTTCGAATTGGTTGATGGACTTGTGTTTAGTGCTTTGGACACATTGATTCTATTGCAAATCACCATCACCAACAGTCATCCTATCAAACTACGTGGGGTGAAGAACCTTTATGAATCATTGCTGACTACTATCAAAAATATACACATTGTTTTCATTATCCTAGAAGACTGCATAAGCAAATACTCGAGTACTCAGAGTGGACCTGAAGCTGGAGATGTTAAGCCAGGGGTAACAGACCTGACGATCAACCAGTTCCGACTAGTTCTTGCAGAGGAGACAATTCATTTGATGGCTATTGTTGGGCATTTCAAGGTACGGGATGGGGGCAGGGATGCAGATGAAAGTGGCAGTAGAGACTATGATGGGGGAGATACGGCAATGGGTGGCACACAATAATGTGAGATATGGTGTGTGTGCAGGGTACTGTGGAGGCTGGTTTGTGTTGCGCATTTTTCGTATGGATGGCAATAGGCTTAGGCCCTGTTTGGCACAGCGTGTATTGAAAAAATCGTTGTTATGGTAGAGGACATCTAAAATGTAGACTACTAGGTGTTGCATAATGTAATGCTTATGTAATTTAGTTAAGGGTATATTCATAGTGGGCTCCAATTTTTCGAGGTCTTAAGTTTAAGTCATATGAGGAGCATTATAATTATTCCAATAATATATTTGTTATTTGTCTTTTGTTTTTATACCTATCATAAGAAACCTGTAAGGTTTAACCCAGATAGAAAAGATAATAATATTATAATAGTTTAATACAAGAAATATAAATATAACTGATTACAAGAAATAACCTCATCTATCTTCAAAAGTGCTAACTCAACAGTGTGAGCTATACCTTCTACTGACAAGATTTTCATACACCTTAGAAGCATAGATTACCTTAGACAGATATGCATTCATAATCCACTCTGTTCTTGCCCACTATTTCCAGATCAACTCCTTAGATATGCCTGGTAATGCTTGTAGAACTAGGCATTTGAGAGACTCAAAATCGTAGTCACAGTTTTCACAAGTATAACGTTTAGCTGCCTCCCAAAAGTACTCAATAAAATTGAGTTCACAGTTGAAAGCTGGATAAAAAATTACCTCATGCCCAACATCTATTATGCCTTACTCCACCTGGCTTTGCAGATTTTTGAAGTCTGGTTGAGTTGCAAGAAGAGTGTGAGCACAACAACTTCCACCATCCAAGCAACGAGCATTTGACTTTGTGGACATTCCACAAGATGACTTAACTGAACATTGTGTGAGGAAACATTGTCCATTTTGGGGCCATAAACCCCACTCAGTAAGAAACATTTTGAGGCCCTTAGGTCAACCATCAGGTAAAACCAAGGGCTGAGTATAACCACCAACATGATGGTATGTGTCAAAAGCGTAAGTATTCCACATTTGCTTAGTATTCTTCCCACCAGGCTCAAGATTCATCTCAGATACTTGATGTGCATCAGTTGCATATTTTAGATGATTTCTTGAATTATCAAATGCAAGGAGTGCCTTGCAACCAGGAAATTGTGCCTCAAATACAGGAATGGCTTTGTTGATAACCTGGTCCAGCAATTTGTCATCAGTCCACCAAACATCTCCTCTACATTTTAATATCACACATGCATCTCCATCTCCCAATCACTCAATTGGTGTAATAAAGTCAGAGACATGAAGACCCTGACCATGTCCTTTTTTCCTTAGTGCCTTATGCTCCTAATGAATACATATAAAATGTTTACCGTCATTGGAATTGAAGGTACAATTGTCTTGAGTGACAAGTATAACAGGTTGTATTTCACCAGACAGGTGCTGCTGATTTGGGATCTTATGAGTGTTTTCATTCCACTTCATAAATTGGCCTTGGTGTGATGCCATCTGAGGAAGGAATATATTGTCGTGATAGTTCTTCCCATCTTCTCTCTCATGGCCATCATTGTAGACTTCTTTTCTATACTCCTGATACTTAAACCGAAGTTTTTGGAGCCATCTTCTTACTCTTTGAGATGCAATTATTTTTTCTACTTCTCTTGTAACATTATTGGTGCATCTATTGGTGATTTCCAGATCATCATTGGACTCTCTCCAGTATATCGCAACTGCTTTTGCCAGACCATGTACTGTAAGCTCTATTAATTACTGTTAGCTCTTATACATGAGTCACATCAACTATAGCTTATAGAATTTCAATTTACTTACTTTCTCCAACTTTAAGTATATACTGATGGACTGCAAGTATAGTATCTGCATACTCCAATAGACATATAACTTTGGAGTGTTTCCCTTGATGTGACTCTGGTATTATATGCCTTTTCACCCATTGAACTTCATGGGACATAATTCGTTCTCTAACTCTTTGCCCCCATCCTCCTCCATTGATAACCTTTTGTGCCAGTTTCTTTCATAGTAATAGCAAAGGTATTATTCCAGTAAATAGATCTGGACCATCCAGCACCTTATACTCTTACTGAATTTGTAGCTTCAAGAATAAATAAACTTGATAGTGCCATTTGAAATACAAGCCAGTTGGTTTCCTTTCGCTAATACCTTTCCGATATAATACCTTCTTACCTATTGACTTTTGGGCTGATTCCAATATCTTCAAATATGTCAAACTTGCTTGATCAATAAACATTCGATGTTTTGGCCACGATTTGTAATCTAGTTATAATTCTGTATCTTCAGTGGCTCAAGGGTTCAGATTTCGAATAGGTGTAACTGCTGATGCAGAATTAACTGCCTGGGTGGATGTAACCATACTGGTCTTTAATGCTGCTTGCTGTTTACGAAATTTGTCTACCTGTAGTGCACCAGCAGTGGGAACTCTTGTTTCCTCTCCTTCCTTTACATGTTATTATTGTATTAGTATATCCTCCATGTAGTTGTCTCTAGCATAGATAAAGAGAGCTTATATTTGCCTTGCTTTGGTTAATTCTCTCTCTCTTAGCTCTTGATCGCAGAGTAATTTGATTTAATGTAATAGGTACAGCAGACTGATGTAGAAGTAGCATAGATTGGTCTTGTGATATTTGAGATTGGTTGATATTATTGGATGCACTCATTCTGTTTACGTTGTTGCAAACAAGGAGAATAGTTTGCAGAATAGTATAAATTGAAGGGGAGAAGGTATATGTATTGTGTAGCTTGGTTATTTTCATTAAGTAAGAACAAAGTAAAAATATAAAAATTATTAAAAAAAGTATATTTTGGACCAGACTTGAACTTAAGACCTCGAAAATTGGAGTCCGCTATGAATATACATCTAACCTAACTATATAAGCGTTACATTATACAATGCCCAGTAGTCTACATTTTAGACGTCCTCCACTATACATACCTTTCAATTCTGCTTCCAAACAACCCCTTCTCCAATAGTCCTCCCAACCTAGCCTCAGGTTCAATTTACCAATACTTCCTTTCAATTTTCTCTGCCTGCTAGTACCTCACCTTGATTTCTGCTGTCTGGCTGTACTTCTGTCTAATTCAACAAT
This sequence comes from Choiromyces venosus 120613-1, assembly GCA_003788595.2. NCBI lineage: Eukaryota > Fungi > Ascomycota > Pezizomycetes > Pezizales > Tuberaceae > Choiromyces > Choiromyces venosus. The sequence goes on along the minus strand of ML120472.1, from coordinate 164,615 downwards.
CTGCCTGCATCATTTTCCAATTTTCTCAGTCTACATGCACCTCTTCCTCTCCACGATTTCCCAAGTCTGCATATGCCTCTTCCAGATTCCTAGAGTCTACTCACACCTCTCTCAGATTTCCAGAGTCTGCCTACACCTCTGACCAGTTTCAACAGCTACCTCAGTTTGTCTTTTCTTTTTCTTTTGAATCTTGACTAGCTTAATAGTTATGGCTCCACAATCCATTATCCCATCTAAGACTTCAAAGGCTGTCTGGACAATGTATGTTGACCAGAAGCTAATCAATATTATGGTGACACAATGTGAAGAGGAGTGAAAATTGGACAATGGATTTAAAAAAGAGGTTTGGCATGACATTATGGTGAAATTTAATCAAAATACTATTGAAGAGAAAAAGTCTGTACAGCAGTTGAAGACACATTACCATACAGTAAGTAAAGTCTCTATACAAATTCTTTCACTTTTCCCTATGACAATGGTGAACTAACATATCTTGGGTACATCTCAGATGAAACAGAAGTGGAAGACCTTCATACACTTGTTAAACTCTTCTGGCTTTGGCTGGAATGATGAGACTGGAGTTATTACTACCTCTGATAGTGTCTGGAATGACTATTTGGCTGTATGTCTGATTTCCTACTAAGGTTTATGAAAATTTAACTACTAATAATAATTGTTTACATTAGAAGTACCCTAAAGTATGAGAACTTCAGTACCATTCACTGGAAAACGACCATTCAATAGATGAGATATTTTGCAACACATCTACAATCACTTCAAATGCTGTCACTCATTCTAGTAGTCAGCTCTCAATACAAGGCAGTTTGTCTGAGCAGATAACTGATAATGAGGAAGCAGGGAATGATGATTATATTGAGGTATGTGTTTATATTTCAAGTAAAACAAATAGTAGGCCTGGTCCTGACTAGTATATGGGAGCCTGAGAGAATGCCTACTATGACTATAATATAAAGGAACTTGAATCTGAAGGAAGACTTGCACAGCTCTGTACTCAGGAATATGAAGCGGGAGAAGATAGTTTAATCGAAATCTTAGAAGATGCTAGTATGATATCAAGCAGAAATAACAGTAGATTGGAATCTCCAGTCAATACTCAGCAGTCACCTCTAACCAATAGGCCAATTCTTCAGATAAATACCCAGACAAAATGGAATAGATCTATATCTGTTGAAGTGAGTAAATTATCATTCTCTGCACTTGCCAACCAGATTTCCAAAGAAGTGTCTGCTTTTATTGTGGAAACTGGGGTCAACAAACATAAGTGTCTGGACTTAGACAACACTCATTCTGTCAACTTGCTTGATGATTTACCCTAACCTCTTATCTCTCCTCAGTATGCACCTCCCCAAGATAAGTTTTAACAATATCAGGAGGCACTTGCTATCTTGATGGAGATGTACAAGGATGGAAAGTTTACTGAAAGTGAGGTTCCTGAGGCAATTGATCTCTAGGAAAATAGTCCTATTCATTGTATTACGTTTGTGGGGTTATTAGCAGAGCTTTGGCAATGTTTTTGAGGAGAACAACCCAGTTGGCTATTCAGCATAAGTAAGTTGACTAATTAGAACTACTTTTACCCATGTACATTAATCAACTTCCCCTCTAACAAAATGTCTTGATCTCATAATAATTTGGTAGCTCTTCCACATCTCCTCAGAGATTTTATCTGTTAATTGCTCTCCTCTTTCCTTTGTTCGTCTTGCACTCAGTACAAGTCTTGGGACTTATGCAATTGCAAGTTGCAATCTTTGTTTCCCAGGAGACAAACATAATCCTCCCCCATTGATTGGAATTCTATCACAGCACATCATATTATGCATAGAGTATGTTGCATTGACTAGTGGTGCTGAAAATTCACCATCATATGCTGTAGCACTTTTAAGAATTTTAAATCTGCTTTTCAAGATTCCCAAAGTTCTTTCTACACAGTTTCTGACTGATACATGCCTGATATTAAAGAGTTACTTTGAATTTTGTGGGCTAATTGTAACACAATCATAGGTTAATAAAGAATAATACCTCAATGGTAAAGCTAATAATGAAAGATAAGATTTACACTTGATTGCTGACAACTTGTGCCTTTAAATGGTATGGGATTCCACAATAAGGGGTAAGAAATTGTTGTGTGATTCTATAACAAGCATCAGCCAGATAGTACTTCCCAGCCGGTACTCCAAACCCCTCTACTACCGCATCGGCTAAAACTTGAGTATTGTGTGCCGACCCTATCCATCCTGCCAATGAGAATTGAATCATACAATCAAAGGAACATGCAATAAACACATTTTGTCCAGTGAAGCCTTTGTGGGTTCGATGTGTTGCAGAATTCGAAAAGGATACTCTAATAGAAATAAGAGAACCATCAATTGCACCAAGGCAGTTTTTGAAAAAACGGTAGAATTTGGGATTTTGGCAAATTTCTGGTACCATAAAATTGAAGTCTATATTGCTAGGAGTTTGGTTTCTCATAAAGTCAGGTACCATAAGATTGATATCATTAATTACTGTCTTGAAGAGTTGGCTGATTGTTTTAGGGGAGTACTGAAATCAGTCCTGGGCAGCTTGGTTTGATGCTACCATAGTTGTAGTTGTAATATATAAAAATAAATATAATTGGTGGTCAACTGATGTGTATTATGTATCCTTTGGGAGATTACTTTCTTGCATTTTTCGATAAAGGGATTTACAAACTTCTAATGGCATATGCAAGCATTCAGATATAGGCACTGCACTTGTTGAGTTAAGAATTTCAGCAGTATAGCTTTCGCCACTCAGGGCAGAAGTATGTTTTGATGTCGGTGCTTTTTATTTTTATATCTCACTGATACTATTCTGTAGTCTTGATAGTACAGTCAAAGTTTGAACAGCTACTGCTGCAACTTCTAGGACCTCTGAAATATCTTCAAAGTCTTCTAGATCTTCTAGTGGGTCTTGATTGTTGGCGATTGTCATATTTTTTCAATTTATAGTATAGGGTAATTTGTTTTGATAGATGTTATTATATATGGCAACAGCTGGATATGAAGAAATTGATGGTAAAACTCAGAAATTATTATAAAATTTAAAATAAAACCTAAAAAAAATAATAATAGAAGAAAAAAAAAAGAAATTTTGATCAATTAAATAAATTGATTAGTAAGGGGGTATGTGTGGAGATACCCATCCTGTTTGTCACACCCATGTATTCAAACAACAGTTTTAGGTTATCTATATACATGTGTACAAAATGTATATTGCAATGACGATTTTTTCAACACATGCTGTGCTAAACTAGGCCTTAGTCTTCAGTTAGTAAGGGTGACTTCTATTTGAGGTTAGTGCGACATTCATGTTTTGTAGAAAATGCTTTAGCAATTACCCCTTTCCCTTATTCACCATGCCTGGTACCATTTAAAGTACCCCTTTTGCCTTTTCTCTTCTTTATCCTTGAGGAGACATAACCACTGCAAGAGAGGATATATTTTCTTGTAAATAGCACAGCATAAAATTCACCTATATGCATATTATTTGTTCACAGCAAAATTCAACCTATTATTGTTGCAGTGTCATCTATTTATAGTGTGATTTTGTCTGTCACGTAACAAGGTTATTTCCTTGTCCTAGAGGTTTTATTTGTTTGACTTTCTTTCTACCTCTTGAACTTTAGTCTTCATCACATAAATTTACTAGTAACTTTCATGCCCACCCTTACCTCCCTTGAATTGCCTGAGATGTAGTCAATTGCACAATACTGAAAATGGGTATCCTACTGTTGCCAAGAAGCTAGAGTAGTCATTAGTTAGTATAGTAAAGCTGGAAGCATCACACGGTACAGCATTATTATTCAGGGATAGTTGACCTACTGACCTGGGTAGGTATATGGGAGATAAGGTTGATATCAGTACTCCAAACTGTCCAGTCTATACTTTAACTTACACAATGATACACTAGTTGAAATATGGGAAAGATTCAATGCCCTATAGGACCTGTAGGGTATGATAGATGATGGGTGAAATTTTGGATCAGGTGATGGATGATCTACCATACAGACATATTGTTTTGACACCAATAGGCATTTTCATCACTGGTTTTCTTGTGGTTTCTTCCTGTGACTTCTTCCTTATTCTCTCGACTCCATGACCATACTTGGGTACCTTCTTCCACTCTGGCAGGATTGTAATCCTGCTTTGAGTGTATGCTAGTTCAGCAGTGCCTTAGTTTAGTGAATATATTTTTATTGAACTACAAGCCCCCATAATACCTGGTATGGTCAAGACTCCATAGGCAGGTCCTGGCAGTCCACCATACAGTTCCCCCAACTGGGTAGTTTAGAACACTGTTCAATCTAGAAATTGACTCATATTATGATCTTATTACAGCAAGCGCTGTCAGTACAGGATATCTCTTAACCTTTATTGTAACTTGTGAGTGGTTTCAGTTTACTATCCTCTCACTCATTGTGCATTATTTCTTGACCCCTGGCCATAGTTTTGTATCTAGGATGCACAATATCTGCACACCATGTACATCCAAGGCATGACCCTCTTATAGTCAAGGGCCTGTCTAGCAACACATGTGTTATGTCCCGCTTTTTTATTTTATTTTATTGAGTGAATACTTAAATGTCTTACTAACTGTGAAATAAATTAAATTGCTGTGGTAGATTTACTGTTGAAGGCATCTTGTTTATTTAATATTTACTGAATTGATGTTATACTGGTTTCCTGTATACATTATGCTGCTCTCTATCCTAAACATTCATTTCAGTAAGGGGTATGATACCTGTATCAGGAGGAAGCAATTTGTTAAAGGCTAGTGGAGGTGGTTTACTATGGTTCTGTTACTCCTGTCCTGGCATCTTTAAAACTTGATTACTTTGCATCAATATAGTACTTGACAGCTATAGCATAGGGACCCCAACCTGACCCATAAAATATATAGTTTGGTAGGAGTCTGTCAGCAGTCACACATCTTGATCAAATGAGTATAAGATAGCAGTACTGTAAGGGGTAGTAACATGTATGAACTAAGTACAATAGGGATTGGCCATAGTCCAGATAATCGTGCCAAGGTTGCGGCGTGTGGCCGCAACCCCCGCATGTTCGCTGATGTAGGTTCCCAACTTCTTCTACCGAACTTACTCCTCCGTCCGTCTTTTGTTACTAGAATACCGCTAGTGTCATCAGCTATTTGACAAACCACGTTACGCTCGGTTTGGGTAGATCCTCTTCTTCAGCCACTCGAGGGTGAAAAGCAAATCGTCTCTTAGCAAGTTTTACCCGTTCGGTAAACTAACAGTTCAGTAGTAATAACATTGGCCACAGCCTCCACCGCTAGTTCATTAGTAGACCCTATGAACATCGGTGTATGGTCCCGAGAACTACTTAGTGGGGTCCTTGTTATTCGTAACCGCCGTTCTGTTGGGGTAGTCGTGACTAACAAAGTGTCTGTGATTGATCGAGAGACAAACATCTCGACCGTTCCATCCGAACCGCTAAACCTAGTGCACATTATTAGGTGACCAGGGCCGGTTAGGGTTACGCTTTTGGTCAGAGTAGTTTTAATATGACTAGGGGTACGACTTACAACATGAGGAGTGTTTGTCTTGCTATAAAGAGTTTGGTTCGCTCTTATAGTAATCCGACCACTCGTAAGAACGCCAGTCGTAGCTACCAGACAACGAAAGATTATTTCATAAGACCTACTGCGACCTCTTTAGCACCACGGGTCACCAGTGGATAGTCTCCACGACCGAGACCGGGTCATACGCGTCTAACCTCTTAGCGTAACCGTGTCGAACTTTGGTAAACATCAGCTCGTGAACACGGTTAACACAGGTCTGCCAGTTCCATGACTGTGTGACGGTCAAGGACCAGTAGACTTTCGAATGCCAACCAACGACCTGCGAGAACAAAGCTGACCACCGGAACATCTGCAGAAGCTTCAGACCACTGACCTTGGAGCATACATGCACGTTAGAGTCGTTATAAGTGGACCGGACCCCCCAGGAGTAAAACGGAACAAACTTACTTCCACTGTCGTCGGACTTAGGCATAAAGTTATAGGAGTATCCCGAGGTGGGCGACCGAACCATCCTGTTTCCGACCATGAACACTGTAACAAACTACCACATACCCAGCAAGACCTACCACTATTCTCTTCGAAGATAAAATACTAAACAAAATTCGGAGTTTTAAGACGACTCAGTGTTCCAAGACGACTCAGTATTTCGTTACGACTCAGTGTTTCCATACGACACAGTGTTTAAATGATACGATTCGGTGTTTCAACGCAACTCGACATTTCAACGTAACTCGACCGTCCGTGAGAAATCTCACGGGGACCAACACTCG
>ML120472.1:113921-157621 GCA_003788595.2 Choiromyces venosus 120613-1 | reverse complement strand
CGCCCCCGTGAGATTTCTCACGGACGGTCGAGTTACGTTGAAATGTCGAGTTGCGTTGAAACACCGAGTTGTCTTGAAACACCGAAATTTCTGAAAAACTGAGTCGTATTGAATCATTGACTCATATTGAAACATTGAATTGAACTTATAATATAGTTTTCAAATGTCTTACACCATAAGCTTAAATGTAATTAAACACGTTGGAACGTACAGCGAATTATGGGTAATATTAGTCGGAACTGTGGAAGAAAAAGACACGAACTCGTCGTGCAGACCGAAAAGGGGAACGGAAATAGAGTAGTTCTTTACCAACTTCGAAAAGGAACAGGAGAGAAGAAATTGTGAGCCAGCGAACATGTGGGGGTTGCGGCCACACGCCGCAACCTTGGCACGATTAGTATTTGATTTCTAAAGAAGACTAGAGAGGTAAAGACAAGAAGGTCTTAGAAGAAGTGAAGGGGAAAGGAACAATAGAATCACCATTCAACCAAGTATATTTCCTATCGAGGTTCTGTCTGAAGTGTAGCAGTTCCTGCTGGTCAGGAAGCCTGTCTTAAATATATAATTTCCTTCACCCAAGGTAGAGGTTCTCCAAAGCCCACAATCACTATTATTACTGGAAAGGATATACTACCAGAATCTTATTATCTTACTGGAATCTTGAAAACTCAAGGCAATCCTTCACCTATGCCTCATTTCTACCACTAATATACATGATCATTCCTTCCCATGGAATCTCTAGGGTAAAGCCTTGCTAGTACAAAAGTATAACTAATACAAACATAAACAAATTACTGGAATCCTAATGATACCAGTAGTGAAACAATCACTCAATGAACATAAGTCAGAAGAAACAAAATAACACAACAAGGAAAACATAAGCATAACTAGTATACAGTTGCTAGAACATGTATACAATTTATACCCATTGAGTCATCTACCCAAAATATTCTACAAATGATAGTATTAGAAATAAGGTATTTCAGGAACCACTACACCAAGGAAAACCATGCACATCACTTCTGACAACAAGTAGAGACCTGTAAACTTCAGGAAGAAATTGGACATTTTACTCTTGACAATGCAAGTAATAATGAATGATACAGCTATGTGATACATATAACATTACCTACAAAATACAGAATTCTATTTGACCCAGTAACCTGAAGTCTCTGTGGTTTTGGCCATATAATTAATTTTGTTGTTAAGGCCTTTCTTTAAGGTAAAGATCCTAAAGCCTTTGAGATTTAGGTAATTATGAAGTACTTGAGAAAGAGTAGGAAGAGTCACTTGCTTGATGCAAAAAAGGCCTTTTAGACAAATTACATGATCTCCTAGTTTACATTACCCAATTACGATAACACTATGATAGATTTAAAGAGAAGGTTAAATAGCTTCACCTATATATGACCCTTTTAACACCTATCTATTGCAATGAGATATGATAGGACAGGGATTAAAATTCAATTATTCAGACCTTTAACCTATAGAAAACTTTAGAGGACTTTATTTCTTCAGCCATCTAGAGGAATGAGAATAGTAAACAAGCTGAAACTCTTGATATAATGGGTACAGGTACTCTGTATATAGGATTTATTTTATAATTGTATGATATGATATTTGTTTGGTTTCAAGATATATTGTTTGATACCATCTTTATTTTATATTATCATTTGATATAATATTTGTTTGGTTTCAGAATGTATCATTTGTTACTATCTTTATTTCGTGATCATTTGATATGATACTTGTTTGGTTTCAAGTTGTATTATTTGATACTATCTTTATTTCATATTATTATTTATTACAATATTCATTTAGTTTCAAGATATATTATTTGATACTATCTTTATTTTATGTTTTCATTTAATACAATATTTATTTAGTTTCAAGATATATCATTTGATACTATTTTTGTTTTATATTATCATTTGATATAATATTTGTTTAGTTTCAAAATGTATTATTTAATACTGTCTTTATTTTATATTATTATTTGATATGATATTTGCTTGGTTTTGTTTATTCATTTCCACATACCAAATACTAGTATTCTTACTAATGGTCACACTCCTCATATACATTTATGCAAAGATGAGATAAATCAGATCTCAACCAAAATCACTAATGAGCTCAACCAGATGACACATGAATATATATAGCTACAGCTCTATTGGTCACAATAACCTTTCTGTATATTGGAAGAAATGAAAAATTAGGTTTCATTTGTTATATATTTTATTGAATTGTTATAATAACCAGATTAATAGTAACAGGTAGCAGGACTTTTTTAATATGTTATATTATTTGCTTATAAATATTTTGAGACATCACACCACTAATGTTAATTCAGGAAGCTGGTGTGATTATGATATATTAGGTTTCTTTATAGTTCTTTATGGTTTGGAACTAAACCCTTTTGGTAATCATTGTATTTATACTTCAAGTTTGTACATATACTTATATAATTGAGGAGACTGGTAATGGATATATAAGTCAGGAGTTTTGTTATATTAGTTAGTTTCCTTATGCAATCACTTATATACATAAGATACTACTTAGTTCATAAACTATAGCATCCTCTGTCTCCTCTACAACTCTAGTCATTGCAATTTATTTCCTACTTGGGAACGATTCAACACTGAGAAAACATCACGAATTTGTTCTTCCTCCCCCCTACCTTGGAGGGGCAGGAGACATACTTTCCATCACTTGTTTACATTTCAGCATCTCCTCTCTTCTTGCCTCTTGGGATCTACTCTCATGAGGAGGTCCTACCTGATCCCTTTCTCCCATCATCTCTTTACAATGGCTGTTACCTCCCTTACACCACTTTTGCTTCACTTCACTTAGCAATCACTACACTCAGGACCACTCAGTCAGTCTTTCTACAGAGGGCCAGGTATACAGTTTGCAGTACCAGGAAACATTTCAACAGTCCACAGTTGATTTCTCCATTCTCCTCTTTTGTTGGAGGTTGCCTAATCAGACTTGAATACATTATCTAATAGTAGCTCCTGCCCTCTGAGCTGTCCTCCCATGAACCAACCTCTTCCTCAGACAATCGGCTAGCACCATACTGCCCCCCATCTACCCCCCTCAACATCCCCCTACCTCCAGGATCCCTTCTAGTGGTGATACTATGTCTCTTTTCACTAGAGACAATGTGAGAGATGCCATAATATAGTTGATTGGCATTGAACTATACTGGCTGGTACCTCACTACCACCTATCCACTCATTAGCCGGCAACCTTTTGCTATTTACCTAGCTGGCATCTTACTGCTCCCATCTACCTCCTCTGTTCAGGTGGGTTTCTGGGCCTCCTCTCTTCTGCCATACCCCTAGCAGGTACCTGGCTGCCGTTCAATACCCCAGCTTGGACCTTTTCATCTATGGATATTGTTATCCAACTTTTGCTACAGCTTGGAACCATAAGTCAAGTTTGGTTTTTTCTTTAGGTTTGGGTTTTAGGATTTCTTTGATAGGTGCACTGGCAGAAGTTTTGTTTTCTTAGTTATGGTACAATGTTGGTGGGATTTCATAATTTGTTGTAGTTTAAGGGAGGATTGTTTGTTAGGATAGTTTTTTCAACTAGGTCTTCAGGTCATAGTTTTTCTATAGCTTTGCGGGGACTGGTCCAGGGTGGAGGTTTTTTAACATGATAGCTATTAAGTCTTAATGTGGATTTTGTACCTTAAACAAAATAAAATAATCAGGAAAACAAAAGAAAAAAAAAAAAAGTTCATAAACTATAGTCTTAATATGAATCTAACCCATAGCTCAAAGAGTGAGCAGCAGGCTCTGATTAGTGTATGAGTAATCTTGTGAACAGTTATATTATTTGGCTAAGAACATTGCTTGATTGAGATATCTGTAGTCTAATACAGTAATATTAAGAGTGACAAAGTAGTTGTTTCTTACTGTATCATAAAATAGTAGTTTGTTACAGGTTTTAAGATATATCATTGATGTTATCTTTATTTTATCTTATTGTTTAATATCATATTTGTTTTATCATGATATTTGGTTTCAAGATATATTATTTGATATAGTATTTATATTTTAGTATATTGTATATAACAGACAATCATATTATTTAAAGAACCTGTTGAGTCTGGTATTTGAAATAGCAGACTTCATCAGACAGTTTATTCTTGTATATACTTAGTTGAAAGACTATTTCTTTGATTCCTTACTTTAGTTCTTAACTAAATGATTATCTTACAGGTCTAGGGTCTGGAACAAGAATCTTAGTCCCTTCACCTCCTAAAGGCTCTCTTGACTATTACTGTACTCAGTCTTACTAGATAGAATCTATCAGTTTATCTATTACAATTACCACTACTATAATTATATTACTTGACCAAGTGCAGATCACATTATACTTAATACTCTGAAGTAGGATACATTATTAACTAAGAATTAGGATACCATTGCTAAGATTGTCAATGTCCTTAGATCTTTTGAGAAGTGATAATTGATTTTACAGGGCTAGAAATACCATGGTCAACTTCACAATATTTTTCCTGTGATGGTTGAATTACATTTCCATTTGAAGGAATGGAAGTTACATTATTTGGGATCAGAGGCAGTGAATTATAATACTAAATACATGCAAACAGCAATGAATTGTACTTGGAAGGTCCTCAACAAGTAAGTTATTTCTTCTGCCTCTAAACTTGTACTTCTATCTTATAAACCAACATGTATGTATTAGAAAGAATTCTACTTTTGGGTAATCTGCTAAAGGTTAATGATATAATATATTTATTAGATACTATACACTGATAGATTTTGTACCTGTATATTATACAGTAGTCATGCTTAATCCAGAAATCAAATTTGACTATTTTGAGACCAAGTAGAAGGATCGTCACAACAGGATTTGAAATATAAAAAAAAGAGTTCAAAAACTATGGAAAAACAAGTTGTAATAACCTACTAGAGTGTATCTTACAGTAGACTATTCATACATCCATACTGAAGACCATCAGATTGATGGATAAGGAGAGTTGAGTTTACTAGAGTGAACATATAAGAATGCTATATGGTTGTAGTATTAAAGATAGGATAGACAAGGCAGGCTCAGGAAAGTCTTGTATAATATGGTTGAGGTTACCCTGACATGAGGGCCAAGTTACCCTGACATAAGGTCCAGGTTATCCTACCTAAAGTGTAAAGGTATTTGCTTAAGGTAGGGGGTATCGCCATATGGATTGGATACTCCGATAGAATTTATGGCTTCAAACTAGGTACCCATTCGGGGACCATAGAAGAAGCTATAGAGCTCCAAATGATACAAGACTTTACAGAGTTATTCCCAATACTACCCTACAGCTTCAATATAAGGACAGTATGTCATGGGCTTACAGTTGTTGAGTTACTCTGTGTTACCAACCTAGTATAGAAAGGTGTTTTCACATGACTCATAATTATGAAGTCATAGGTTTATAAAGCTTTTGTGTACATGGCTTTATTACAAATTATGTGAGTTTTACACATGACTTGAATTTGCAAGTTATAGTTATCATATTGATTGATTTTACAATGACTCAATTGGGTCATATGATTTAAGGATATGTTTTGCACACAAGCCCTCCTTGAGGTCATGTGAGTTTCAGACATGACCAAATTATGGTCATGTGCCTGTTTTGTTATATGAGTATATGAGTCACAGTTGTGACTCATAATAGTTATTGATTGGTAAGCAGGTTATGGGAAGGACTATATAAGGAGGAGGATACAGCTTTGTAGATAGTTCTTCATGTAATCACTTAAGTTATTTCCTACTTATAACTTTACGAATTATGAATACAATCTTTAGTTACTTTCACTGAGAAGTACTCCAAATTCCTCCTGATATGAGAAGGAATTAGGATAGTACTCCTTATAGGATAAGAAGGAAGTACAAAGAAATATTAAGTCTTAGGAAGACACAGTATAGTATGAGAACTAAGTTTTAGGAAGACTAAGAACAAAATAAGGAATACAATTCTAAATATTTACCACCTACAAGAAAAGAGGAATATTATCAGTAGAGCATCATTGGTTATTGCAATGTTATATAATAGGAGTGATCACATAAGTGATCCTAATATTCCCTAATAACAGGGATCAAGTAAGAGTGTTCTTGTAATACTGTATAAGTTGTTACTCTCTATCTGACTGGATGCTGTCCATAGGATATATGAGAGTACATAGGATATGCTGCAGGAGGAGGGCTATCTTCTTGTACTAGAATCATGTAAAACAGACAAGAACTGAAGGAGTCACTAAGGTAATACTAAAGGGATAGTCTTGAGCCTCCTAGGTAGTCCCAGGATGGCCAGGAAGATATCAAGGCATCTCTGGGCAGGCAAATGCACATAACTATACCTTGTGCCCAATCACTGTAAGACTATTAAGGTTATTAGAGAACTTTAAAAGTATGATTCTCATCACAAGAGGGTTACCTTTGGGGAGTTAACTGTGGGTAGCATCTAGAAAGCCAATTACTAAGGTACCTCACTAGGGGAGCTGAGTAGACTTTCCAATCAAGTAAAGACTTCAATAGAATGAAGTAAAAGGTTCAGCTTAATCATAAGAGCTATGTTTACTAAAGGCTTGTATAGATGAAATACATATATGTATGAGGGTTTATTAGTAGTATATCTTCTCAGTTGCATAATAGTTCACCACTAGCATGTCAATAATATGAAGAGTTTTTCTCCTGTTGTCATATTAGAGATATAGCACTTGAAATGCTTCATGTTAACAGAAGATTTAGCTAGAGTGAGCTGGTATTCATAAAGAAATAATGTCCTTGTTGGGGTGTGTCCATAAGTCTGTGGGAGATAAGTGTACTTATAGTTAATTAAAGTAGTAATGGGTAAGAACTGATAGTGTATGATATTCTACTTAAACCATATACAAGTCCCTCTCTGCTCTAGCAATTAACCACCTCTTCAGAAACTTACTGAGTGAAGCTGCAGCTTAATGATATTAAGTTTTACTGTTTTGATTCTTCTTACTATACTGTTGATTATTATTTTGATCTTTGAGTCACTTCACTGTGGTCATAAACAAGGGATCTATCTTCCCTTAGGAAGTTCCTATTACACAAGTATAAGCACACATCAGGGATATAGAATTACCATCAATTACTACCCTAACTTAGCCACCACCTTTAACCTCCCTCACCTATAGTAAACTGCACTGGCATTTCCATTCCTAAAGCTTCAACTCAGTACCAGCTAGTACTCTTAGAATTTGGTGATATATCTAGCTAAAAGAAGAATAAGTGAGTAAGAATTAAAGCTGATAAGCTTAATCTATATAATAACTTTATTCAGAAAGAGGTGCAGGATGAATTACTTGTTGGACTATTATAATATTGGCTTAACTAGACAAGGAATATATATTAGGATGATTTGGCAAAAATGAGAATGTAAATATCAAGTATTCCAGTAGTGTTGCCAGATTCTGAGAGACTATTTAGCAGGTATTCAGGACTTTTTACTGTTTCTTTTATGATGACTGCACTGATATAGAAGATATCTCCATTTAGCACCAAACTACTTATTTCCAATCACTACAACTGTCTATGTGATGATATTATTGACGCTATCAAATATTTCAAGTCCTGGTATTACAAACCTGGCATGGTTTGTAACGGTTTCACATGATATACGATCGTATGTCATAAGTATTTCATTTGTTATGATTTTCGCACATGATTCAGTTGAGTCATACCATGATATGTTTTGCACTATGACTCACATACGAGTCATAGGGTCTCACATGATTCACAGTTGTGAATCATAGTTACTAATGTTTGAATTTGACTGGTATGTTGAGCGTTGACTCATAGAGCGCCTATGAGTCATGAGGATTAAGAGGCATGACTTCATTTATACGAGTCATGAGGTTTCACACATGACACCTTTAAGGTCATGGGACTTTCACGCATGACCAAGTATAGTCATGAGGTTATATATTACGTGAGTGTATGAGTCACAGTTGTGACTCATTTGATTTGTAAGAGGGTTGCTGGAAGAACTATATAAGGAGGTTGGTAGGACCTGATAGTTAGTTCTTCACGCAACTACCTAAGTTATTTCCTATCTTATAAGTTATCAATAAAACACCTTTACCCTCTTTACAACAAAGACGAACAATCCCGAAGAAGAAACAGAACGAATACTAGTTAGCACTATAAGGGCTTAGTATTGGCAACAGTCAATATCTAAGACATAGTGTAAGATAACAAGTATTGAGAATTCTCGAAGGAAAGAGAATACAAAAAGAGATAGGCAAGTATTATCTCAAGAAGGAAGCTAACGATAGGATCGTTGCCTGTTGCGAGACATAAGAAAGGAGAGATCATATAGCCAATCGTAACATTTGGTTGCGTCTCCGAGCAACACCCAATGACAACACAGATTTTGAATATGAAGATCAGTCCTTATAACTCCCAGAGGTTGCACAAGAACTTGCAAGAACAGCCTCGGAAAGAGAAAGAACACCAAGTCCAGTTACACCAGAAGAAAGGTCAGAACACAGTGAATCTTCAAGCGAGGAAGAAGAAAGAACAAAAAGAATGTCGGGTCCAGGACAAGCAGCGGGACGGGCTGCAAACCCACCACTAGCAGAAGAAGAACCACTTGGACAACTAGCTCAGATACTACAAGCCATGAACGTTCCAAAACCGAAGGTCAAACCACCGAGCACCTCTACAGGTGATAGAAAAGAACTCAGGAACTGGCTAGTGGAACTGCAAATCTACTTCCAAGCAGTAGAATGGGCAGAAGAACACAATGAAGAAAAAATCACCTATGTATCCAGTCTTCTAAGAAAAGAGGCAAGCTCATGGCTCACGCCCTATATGGAAGGAATAAGAACCAAACCCTGGAACAACTGGGAAGAATTCAAAGAAGTGATTAAAAACCAATTTGGGGAAATTGATCCAAGGGGAACAGCGAGAATACAACTCAAAAATATGGTCCAAGGAACTCAGACTATGACGGAATACTGAAACAAGTTCAAACTGGCCGTGACAGAAGCAGAATTGGACGACACAACAGCAGGAGAATGGCTATCCGCCGGAATGAACCTAAAGCTGCAAGAAGAATTTGATCACTATGATCAAATAATTACGGCAGCAGACCAATTGGCAGTATGGGCCATGAACAAAAAAATCCGACTGGCCACACTCAAACATCTGCGCCAGGCAAAGAAAGTTAAAAAAGAGATATACGGCACCCCAAGAAACCAAGATGGCACTTTTAAGACGACACTCAAGGAAATCCTGGAAGGGGACCCTATGGATTTGGACGCCACAAACCAGAGGAAGTATCAAAGACTGCCCCAGGATGAATGGAAAAAACGTACAAAAGAAGGATTATGCTACCAGTGTGGAAGGAAGGGTCATCTAGCAAAGAACTGTCGTGTCAAGAACACCAGCAGTAAAGGACCTAAGATCCGGGAACTAGATGTGGAAAAGGAGGAAAAAGAGGCTTTAAACAAAGAAAGCCCCCAAGAATAGATGGTCAGGGGGACGATCAAAAGAAACCCATCAAAAGAGGGAGGACATCCCCAGGAAAGGATGGGCCAGGGGACAACAAAATAAAAAACATCAAGATCGCACACCTCAACACTACAATAACCAACAAAGAACTAAGAAACCTCAAATCAGACCACATCATGGTCAAAGTACAACTCCACAGCAAGCAACAAAAAATATCGACAAATGCAATGATTGACTCAGGGGCAACAGAAGATTTTATAGATCGCAGCTTCGCTATAAACCATCAGTTACCTTTGACGAAAATAGAAAAACCAAGAGATATATACATGGTGGATGGAACTGTATCAGACTCAGGACCAATCACCCACATTACGGAAATCCCTATGAACATCGGAAGCCACAAAGAGAAAGCAATTTTCCTAGTGACTAACCTCATCAAGCATGAAGTTATCCTTGGCATGACATGGTTAAAAGACCACAACCCAATCATCGATTGGAGACATGAAGAGATCACCTTCGATAGTGACAGGTGTAAGGCAGTATGCCTTGATGCCTCCCTGATGGTATATGCAGTACCAGAAAAGGAAGCAATTCAGGAGAATCTGAAGAGTCGGATTCTAAAGATCAGAACCAAGAAGTGACCAAACTGTGAAGTCATAGTCAAAAAGATGAGAGAAGATGCGAAGATACCTATCAAAGACTCGCGAAATACTGCAGGTAGTGACCTGTTCAGCATAGAAAAAGCAACAATCCCAGCAAGAGGACAGAGGCTTCTCGGAACAGGAATTTCAATTGGACTTCCAGAAAACACCTATGCCCACATCGCACCCAGAAGTGGTTTGGTAAGCAAAAACGGCCTTACTATTAATGCTGGAGTAATAAATGCGGACTATACAGGAGAAATTCGGGTCCTATTGGTAAACCTGTCAGAAGTAGATTATGAGGTCTACAAAGGAGATAAGATCATCCAGATAATTGTTGAAAAAATAGTTTCAACACCATTCAAGGAGGTACAACAACTTCAACCCAGAGAAAGGGGCAACCAAGGATTCAGTAGCACAGATTACCAAGAGGAAGAACCATCTCAGAACAAGAAAAAACTATCGATTGCTTTCATCTCGGCACAAGCATTTAGTAGAATGCACAAAAAAGGAGAAGTCACCGGAATCCTAAAATGGGATGATGCAAGACTCACGCTGGCCGCTACAACAATTAGCACCGAACTAGCCCTGTAAAAGAAAAGAAAGGGTGGAAAAGAAACATTAAGACAAATAGTGCCTAAGGAGTATAACAACTTCCTAGACATATTTGAAGAAAAAGAAAGAACTGAGCTGCTACCGCATAGGGCAGCAGACCACAAGATCGAAACAGAAGCACCGCCACCATTTATAAAACTCTACCCCTTAAGAGGGGAAGAACTCAAGGACCTCAGAGAATACCTAGAAAAGAACCTAGAAAGATGATGGATAAGACCTTCATCCTCATCAGCGGGAGCACCCATACTCTTTGTCAAGAAAAAAGATAGAGGATTAAGGCTTTGTGTGGACTACAGAGGCCTAAATGCAGTATCAAAAAAGGACTGATATCCATTACCATTGATAAGTGAAGTCTTGGACCAACTGCAAATGGCGAAATATTTCACCAAACTCGATATCAAGGATGCCTATCAACAAATAAGGATTGCCAAAGGAGACGAATGGAAAACAGCATTCAGAACGAGATACTGACTATATGAATATATGGTCATGCCATTCAGATTAGCTAATGCACCAGCAACCTTCCAACGATGGGTCAATAATGCACTTAGCAAGTATTTGAACGTCAACTGCATAGCTTACCTGGATGACCTATTGGTATATTTGGATACCATAGAACAACATCGAAAGGATGTGGCCATGATACTAGCAAAACTCAAGGAAATTAGAGTTTGCCTCAAACCTACAAAATGTGAATTCCACAAGGAAGAAACCGAATACCTAGGATTCATCATCAACTCTGCAGGAGTCAGAACAGATCCTACCAAAACAGATGCCATAAAAGTATGGACAACACCAGAAAAAGTCAAAGACATCCAGAGCTTTGTGGGATTCTGCAACTTCTATTGAAGATTTATAGAAGGATTCAGTAGAATAGCAAATCCACTTTACAACAGGAGAAAGAAGAATCAAAAATGGGAGTGGGGAGAGATGGAGCAAAAAGCCTTTGAAGGTCTTAAGGAAAGACTCACCACAACTCCAATACTAAGACACTTCGACCCAGAAACACCCATAATGTTCGAAACAGATGCATCAAATTACGTCTGTTCTGGAATAATATCACAACAAGACAAGGAAGGGCTATGGAAACCGATAGCCTATCAGTCAAAAACCATGACCAAAGCAGAATGCAACTATGATATACACGATAAGGAACTCCTTGCAATAATGCAGGCCCTCAAGGCATGGAGGAAATATGCACAAGGAAGCCCTCACACAGTCAAGATTCTTACAGACCACAAGAACCTTGTCCCATTTACAACTACCAAGGCCCTAAATGGAAGACAAATAAGATGGAGCGAAGAGCTAAGCCAATACAATATCAAAATCGAATATCGACCAGGCAAGGAAAGGGCAAAACTAGATGCCCTTACAAGAAGAACAAATGACACACCCACAGAAGGAGACGATCGCATTACACAATGACAAAGAATCCTGTTACCAAAAGAACAATTCTTTGGGGATGAGGGATATGCCTCGGGCTCAGAAGAAATCAATACCATGAAACTATGGATGATAGAAGACCAAAGAACCGAAAAGAATCTCAAAGAAAAAACATCACAGGATGTGTTGCTCCAAGATATTCAAAAATCCATAGAAAGAAAGGATAAAGAATACCCGAAAGTGGCACTAGGATCATGCGACTGGAAGGAAGGATACATGTGGTATGAAGGAAAAGTCTGGCTACCAGAAGATGAACCAATAAGAACCAAAGCGATAAGAAGGAATCACGACACACCACAAAATGGACAAAGAGAAACAGCCAAAACAGTTGAATTGACACAATGGACATATTATTGGCCAGGAATGGGCCAAGATATTAAGCGATATGTCAAAAACTGTGACATGTGTCAACAGACAAAACCAAGTCGTCATGCGCCCTATGGACTATTGCAACCACTACAAATACCAGAAAAACCAGGGAAATATATCAGTCTGGATTTCATCACAGATTTGTCACTATTAAACAACTATGACACAATATGGGTTGTTGTGGATTGATTAACCAATATGGCTCATTTCATACCCTGTCAGAAAGATATGAAAACCAAACAATTTACACAATTGTTTATGAAAAATGTTTTCAAACTACATGGATTACCGAAAGATATTATCAGGGATAGGGGATCAATATTCACATCGGACCTATGGAAAGAAATGACAAAAGGATTGGACATCACAAGAAAGATAAGCACAGTATTCCACCCCTAAACGGATGGTCAAACAGAATGAACGAATGCCTCACTTGAACAATTCCTAAGAGCATATGTGGAATACTCCCAACAAGATTGGGAAGAATGGGTATCATTTGCAGAATTTGCATACAACAATTCAAAACAAGACGTCATGAAGACAACACCCTTCTATGCAAATTATGGACATTACCCCATCAATGAACCCATGGGACACATAGGCTTACCAGGAATATTGGAAAAGGACAATATCAGCTGACTACATGGACTCATCCAAACAGAAATACGAATGGCACAAGATAAAATGAAGGAAAACAATGATCACCAAAAAAAACCCGATCCAAGACTGGAATCAGGAGATAAAGTCTGGTTAATTACAAAGGATATTCATACCATGAGACCATCGAAGAAACTGGATTACCAAAAAATTGGACCATACAAGATCATTGAAAAAATTGGAGAAAAACCTTATAAGCTAGACCTCCCAGCCTCAATGAAAACAAAACATCCAGTCTTCCACATCAGCAAACTCAAACTTTATTCTGACAATCCTCTACCCTCACAAAAGAAACTTCCCCCTCCTTCTATGGAGATAGAAGGAGAAGATGAATACGCACTCAATCAAATAGTTGATTCAAGACTATATTACGGAAAGCTACAATACCGAGTTAAGTGGACTGGCTACCCTGCACAGCATGATTGAGAGTGGTACCCAGCAACCAAATTCACCAATGCCCAAAATGCAGTCTCCACCTTCCATCAATGATACCCAAACAAGCCAAGCCTGAGAAACTGAAGATTGGGGCAAGATATACTATGAGGACACGAAAACTGAGCATGCGGCATATCATTTCACAGCATGCATAGACGAAGAGTGCCCAATCTACAAGGATGCAAAAGAAAGATACGATCTCTGGCCGACAGCCAGAACAGCAACTACTAGTCCGAATGATTCCCGCAATGCTAACAGTGGGGAAAAAAGCTGGGAAACATTCCCACCGTTCACACCAAAAGAACCAATCCCCGAACAACCAAAGCATGAGAAAATACCAGCAAGAAATTGTATGAGAACCCACTGTTCCTTTCATGGGAAAGGAACCAAGAAAGTAAGGTGGGGAGAGAACCAAGTTTCAGGGATGAAACTGGAGGAAAAAGAGGGGGATAAAAAGTTTGTATCAAAGGAAGACCTATGAAAAGCAGTTGAATGACTAGAAGGTACGATCAAATGACTAAGAGAGGAGGAAAAGGGCCTAAGACTCAGAAATAAGGTCTTGGATAGAGAACTAGTGAAAGAAAGATATGCTAGAAAAGAGACGGAAAGAAGGATTAGGAGAATCGCTCATGATATGAGCAGATTGAAAGAGAACGTGGATCGAGACATATACTATGAAAGGTATAGTCATAGATCCTCAAGGGACTGAGGATTAAGGAGAGGAGAGCTAGTATTACAAACCCAGCATGGTTTGTAATGGTTTCACATGATATACGATTGTATGTCATAAGTATTTCATTTGTTATGATTTTTGCTCATGATTCAGTTGAGTCATACAATGATATGTTTTGCACTATGACTCACATACGAGTCATAGGGTCTCACATGATTCACAGTTGTGAATCATAGTTACTAATGTTTGAATTTGACTGGTATGTTGAGCGTTGACTCATAGAGCACCTATGAGTCATGAGGATTAAGAGACATGACTTCGTTTATACGAGTCATGAGGTTTCGCACATGACCCCTTGAAGGTCATGGGACTTTTGCAGATGACCAAGTATGTTCATGAGGTTATATGTTACGCGAGTGTATGAGTCACAGCTGTGACTCATTTGATTTGTAAGAGGGTTGCTGGAAGAACTATATAAGGAGGTCAGTAGGACCTGATAGTTAGTTCTTCACACAACCACCTAAGTTATTTCCTATCTTATAAGTTATCAAGAAAACACCTTTATACTCTTTACAACAAAGACTAACAATCCCAAAGAAGAAACAGAACGAATACTAGTTAGCGCTATAAGGGCTTAGTATTGGCAATGGTCAATATCTAAGATATAGCATAAGATAACAAATATTGAGAATTCTCGAAGGAAAGAGAATACAATAAGAGATAGGCAAGTATTATCTCAAGAAGGAAGCTAACGATAGGATCGTTGCCTGTTGCAAGATATAAGAAAGGAGAGATCATATAGCCGATTGTAACACCTAGTCACTTGCTGGATTTGCATTGACTAGAAGTGTATAAGAAATTAATGAGATAGAAACTACTTTAAAAGCTCTGGAAGTTTACAGCCTTGCACAAGTCTAAAGGCACTTTTTTTTTTAATTGCTATTATGGATATCTGAAGGAATAAGGTTGAAGAAAAGATATGTAATCATTCACAATATCTCCTTTGTTTCATTTTCCTTTACCATATTTATTTCCTAGCACTTAAAGCTTTGTTTTACCTTCACTCTCTCCTGAAAATCTAAGTCAATCACCATACCCATACATGAAAGCAATTTCTGTAATGAAACACCTCCTTAGCATTGGTCAGGGACTCTGAAGGATGGCTGAGCATGGTAGGGGACAGCAGGGGATCGTGGTGGACTGCAGGGGATGGCCATGCATAGCATGAGTAATGTTTCATGATGTGATAATGATTCATTTGAAGGTTTATGATTTCAACTTAGCTAGTACTGGAGGTCCAAGAGCTAGGACTATAGTCACCTACGTCCATCTGGTCCTCACCTTCCCGGGCATAGTCCGTCCTAGCACCGCCAAAAAGATGGACTATGAGCTGTAGTCCATCCCAGCCTACCCCGAAGACTGATGGACTGGATGGCTGGGAACACTACCTTCAACTCCACCTACCAAGAAACAGAGACAGAGTATAAGGAGTCCTCCATCGAGCCACTTCACAGTAGAATTACATCCCCAGTAATATTTTAGCAAAGAGCATAATGTGAAATCCCATCCATTTATTCCTCAAGGTGAGGGCTATTGCTGTCCTAACCCCTCTTGGGGCTCGTCCATGTAAAATGAATGCCAACTTCTCCATTCAACAATGAAAGACGTTTGGTACTGACCATTCCAATGATCTTTCCGAAGACCTGTCTGAGAAAGAAACCAAGCAAAGCCTTTTGGGTGAAGCAAACTCGGGACAGTCTGCGTGTACTGCCTGCCTAGTTAAAGCTGATACTTTCGGAACTCCTCACTACACAATCATATCTTCCATCTGGAAGATAACTTTATCCGAGTTACTAAGGTACTGTATGGAATCCTCCGAAGAAGCTTATTGGCACTGATAATGCTTTGTTAAGGAAATATACAAAATCAAGGGAGAAATGGGCGAAATCAAAAGACAAATTAGGATGATGAAGTGGCAGCTCGGGGTTCTCCTTGGTATAGGCTTAGGTGGTAGTGTCTTGGTAAGTTATCAGTAAAGTGCTTGTCAGTATCAATGAGCTAATGTATCTCATCTAGATACTCCTGTACCTGGTCAAGACACAGTTCAATGAACCAAAGAGTGGGTCACCTCATAAGACTGAAATGTAGCAGATTCTCAGTATTCTTGAAGGTATGAAGTCTACAGTCTTGGCGATGAAAGGTGTTCCAAAGGTATGAGCAATAATTGTGGACAGTTCCTCCAGTCCAGGTACTTGAAACGGAATAAACTCTCATGGTAATATTGTATAGAGGCTGGTTGGCTGCCATTCGGCTTTCTATTGGCTGGCATAGGGTGGTTACCTGAGAGAGGTTGTATTATTGTGGAGTTTAGTCTGACTGTAGACTTTGTTAATTTCATTATTTGATTTTACCAAATCACCGACCCTCTTGGCAATGATCTCAAGGATATTCAATTGCCCACCCCCTGTAGGTATGCCAGTATAGGTTAATCGATGCAATTAATTACACTCGCTTCTTCAAACTTTTCGTAACACCCCAGGTATCTGTCGATCTGGGTGTATTGCAATGTGAGGATGTCACAATTAATGCCAACTCAATTTACAGCTAGGGTTACTTGCACACTTGTCCAGGCACCTTACTAGTCGTGTCTATCATTTTTCGATTCCTCTTTCCTTCCATGCCGTTTGTAGCTTAAGTGCAAAGACCTTCCCTCTGAGTTACTTCACACTTTTAAGCACTAGTTCTAACTAGTAATTTTTCTGCACTAGTGCCTTCAAGTGCCGGGTAGAAAGGTTTGGAGAGCCAATACGGTACTGTGGGAGGCCTCTCGTGCAAGGTGTTGAGAGGGGCGTTGTTGATGATAAGATACAAGAGAAAACAGCAAGCTTAAATACATGCTCAATGTCCACAGCACGTATCCCATAGATAGTCCGTGCACTTTGGTTGCAACCTATGCCATGGCTGTGGACGAATCCCATGGTACTGTCATACGTGTCACAGGACACATGGTCACTTACGAAGAACTTTGTAATCATGTCGTGTTGTTTCTTCGTTACTGATTCGTGGGCATTATTGTTATAACTCCGGTATTTAAAAGGGCTCTGTGACCCTGAAGGCAAAGAAGGAACAAGAGACGAAGATTCTTGCGGACAGGACAGGAAGAATATTCAGATTGAGCAGTTGAGAATATTCTTGGCTGAGCTTCACTATTGTTCATGGACTTTATTGCTTTCCTTCTCTACTTTTCATTTCTCTTTCTTCTTTGACCTTTTCAGCCTGTTGAGGAATAAACTCTTTGACCCAAAATCTAACACCAGACGAAAGCTGCCGTCATCTTCGGAAGTCAAAATACCCCTATCCTCAAAGGGATATTATCATCCAGTATAAGTGACATAACAAATAGCAATCACAACACTGTCGACAGGCACTCTCTGTGGTGCCAAATACCCACAAAAGAACGCCTGACCCGAAACGCATGACACAGTACTCCGACTTCCATATGATATGTATATACCACCCCCTACATACGATAGCCCCCACCCGACGCTTGGAACTTGGGGGAAGGTCGCAGCCCTTGCAAGTTTCAACGCATGCACTCCAGCACTCACAATTCTCTGATGTTTGTGGACACGACTACTATTGTATACCACCAAAATCTTGAGACTCCGGCGCATTTTCTGCGCGTATGCAATAGCAGTCACAAACGTCAGAGAATTACGAGTACAGCAGTCACAGGGAAAGGAGTTTGGGATGGGCTGGGTAATATTAGATATATATATATATATATCCAACTCGCCCGTGATCATCTCTCCATCATCCTTCACTTTCCACCACCCCTTACCAGCCTGCCCACCCATCGTTCTACAAATATGTCAACCACCTCCGAACGACTGGACAGGATGTCCATTTCTCCGCCTGAATCTCGCCCGTACGATGATGCAATATCGATTTCATCGGGGGGCCGGTTGTCACCCCCTGACAGGGATCAGGTTCAGCTCGCCCTCTCACGAGAGCTAACACTCCGTGATTTGGAGAGAATGTTCCTGAACTTTCAGTCTAACGTGATTCCCGGTGAAGCGACTCACGACAGGGATCCGGCTCGGCGCCAAGCCTGGTTCAACAACATCCCCCGCTCGCTATTTCGATAGCTGTTGGCGTCGCTTAGCTTTATCAAAAGACTCCAATCCTTTTGCCATGACTTTAATCAAGCGAAGAAAGAAGGATGAGGGCAAATTGCGGCTTCAGGAAGTGCTCAAGCATTACCAGCACAGCCAGGAGCCCTCTATTCACTCCTCTGCTGAGAAGTATGGAGTCGCTTACTCCACTCGACACGGAAGGCTGAAAGGACGGCAAAGTCAGGTATTTGGACATCTTAAAATGCAAGTATTGAGTGAGTATGAGGAAAGGTCAGTGGCATGATGGTGCAAGAGATTAGATGAGTGCGGCCACATGGCGAGATTGGTAGTAGCGAAGAGTATGGCTGAAGTGATCGTTGCCCGATGGCAGATAAACTGGCCGCTTGGGCAGCACTGGATTACTTTAATAAGGTATGATCTTATAAGTTCTACTAGACACACCTGGCAATGACTCCTACTAATTACTTCTCTAGCTTCAAAGTTTAATTAAATTCTGCAATATATCTTACTCTAATATTTACAACATGGATGAGAAGGGGTTCATGATGGGTGTTGCCTTGCATTGCAAGGTAATATGTAAGAAGGGTCCCTGGGTGAGGAGGTTGACTCAAGATGAGTCACGGGAGTGGGTTACGGTTATAGAGGCAGTATCTGGAGACAGGCATGTACTGCGGCTGATGGTCATAAATAAAGGCAAGGCGCACTACATGGGATGGTATGCTAAGCTGAAACAAAAAGATCTCGTGACATTTGGAGTCTTGGAAAAAGGATAGAGCAAAGAAGCTCTGGGGTTACAGTGTTTAAAGGAAGTCTTTGATGAGGAAACACAAGAGAGGTAAGCAAGCATACAAGTAATATATATATGAAAAAAATCTTCTAACTAGATTAACTATGTAGTGCCGGTAAGGAGTATTGACTATTAATTTTGGATAGACACACATCGCACTTTAATTGGGAATTCTTTGACTATTATTTAAATGTCAAGATTATCCCTTTTTGCCTTCCTGCACATTCTACCCAACTCCTGCAACCTCTAGATGTAGGATTATTCAGCTCATTGCAAAGATATTATAGCAATGGGCTAGATGAATTTATGCGAAAGGAACATGTGGGTATAAACAAAGGAGAGTTTTTACCGTAAGTAATTTTTCTATTAAGATATTGACTATTAAAAATTAATATTAAGTCTTTTAGAATTGTGATGCCTGCCCAGAGGCTTACCTTTACTGCAGAAAATATAAGAGCTGCTTGAGAGGCAGTGGGAATCATACCTTTCAATCCACGGTGTGTACTTGGGGCAGTGAAGTGAAAGGATACCAAGGTCTCACTTTCATAATATCCTGGGCAAGGTGAGGCATCTCTGGTACCCAAAACCACCCATGCAGTAAGTAGGGCTGCAAGAACTGCAATTTCTCTTGTAACCTGCACTACCCCTGCCTCCTAAAAGCTCAAAGCTTTGCTCTCCGACCTGTCAGAAGGCTTTCAACAGACAATTGCGGACAAGTTGGTGGAAGAAGAGGCTCACAGACTGTACCGGGAATTAATGAGCAAAGAAAAAGCTGCAAAGACCTCCGACCACCGGAAACCAACAGAAGCTACTGTAGTTACCTCAGAGACCATATTACAACTACAGGAACAGTGCAAGAAGGTCGATGCTGCCAAGGCAGCAAAAAAGGCGAACAAGATATCATGTACCATGGAAACTCGTCAAGCAGCAAAAAGACAAGCAGGGTCTCCAGCAGCCACTACACCCAGTACTGCCCCTGGGACTCCGGTGATTGATGCATTGGCTTCCAATCCCGTAGACGAGCTATGGGAAGAAATGGAGGCCTTAGAAGTTACGGGAGATGGACTTGGAGAAAGTAGTGATGTGGTAGTGGGGGGGGGGGCGATTAGGCTTAGGGGAAGGCGTTCATTAAGGTGGAGTTAATCTGGCTTGGGTATCTGTTTTGCGTATTTGGAACTTCAATATTTCTTCCTTAGACATGGGGCAATGGTTTTTGGTTCTTCAAACTTATATAATGTTTAATTTTGACTTTTGGTTGATCGGGAGTGGTGCTAGGACCCCCTCCAGAATTGATTCAGATTGCGCAATCAGGGGTGAGCCGGTTCTAGGTCGTGAGCCGCTTCCCCGGGAATCACGTTACGTGGAGGCACCGGAACCAAGGACAACGGGAGTTTGAGGCAGGGGTCCGCCAAGAACTCATAACGGTGGACCTCCGCCTCTGTGAGTGCAAGGCTGAAATGCGGCGTGAGCTTGCGTCAATGCGGCTCGTCCAGCATAAGTCCAAGGCTGAGGTCCGGAGCGAGCTTGCCGCATTCCGTGATGAGCTTGCCGTGGTCTGTGGCGAGTTTGCCGGGCTCCGTGATGAGTTTGCAGAGGTTCGTGGGGAGTTTAAAGATGTCCGCGGCGAGCTTGCAGGAGTCCGGAGAGAGCTTGTGGGGCTTTCGGGTCAACTTAGCCGTGTCCTAGACCATCTCCAGAGTATGAACCCTTTAATGAAAGAGATTCCCCAACCTCTGCTATGCCAGGAACAAGCAAGTCTCTCCGGGTTGATGAGGACACTCATCCCGTCGCATCTGACTTTACACCTTCCAGCTCGGCCTTCGCCAAACTAACGGCACTCATCCCAGACAAGAACAAGCTCCATTACTCCACTGCTGAAGACCTCGTAATTGACATTGAAGCAAAATTAAAGAATGTCTTGAATCAGAAACCGGTTGCTACATGCTTGTCACCGGTGTCACAGAACATATGGTTGATGCCATCGATGAGGCATTGGAGGAACTTGATACTTGTAAAGTGGCCCGATTCACATAAGAGCAAACAATGGAATCGCTCATTGTCAGGCTGATGCATGGTGCTCCGCACAAACATGTGACCTGGAGTTTCTGTGAT
Organism: Choiromyces venosus 120613-1; assembly: GCA_003788595.2. NCBI lineage: Eukaryota > Fungi > Ascomycota > Pezizomycetes > Pezizales > Tuberaceae > Choiromyces > Choiromyces venosus. The sequence continues at coordinate 136,246 of ML120472.1, read as the reverse complement.
AAGATCCACAACAAGGTTACCAACATTCCCGTACATTCAGAATATTCTTTGCGTCTTGTTGGAAGCACCACGTTTCTCTTTCCTGGTGGCAGGAGAAAAGAGGGCGATGCAGGTTTCAAACTACGCGATACATGGAGAGGTTTGCAAGGGGGGCCATTGCTCATGGTCGAAGTGGGATACTCGGGAAGTCTACCCACCCTGTAATGTAATTCTCAGTGGTTGTTAGAGAACTCCAGAGGGCGAACCACGATGGTTATCATTATCGAGATTAGCGAGCATCCAAACGCGTTGAGGTTGGAGTGTCGGGAAATGATCCTGGATCCTAATCGCAGAGTCACCAGAAATACCAGACCATGGAGGCCGGGTTACAGCCAATACTTTGATATTGACCATGCTGGAAAAGTGAGCCCGGCCGGACATGATCTGGTGATCCCATACCGCACACTCTTCGATACCTCACAACAAGGTGACCCTGATATTATCATATCTGCAGGGGAATTATCAGAATGGGTACTGGTTATGTACGGAGGATTCAGGCGTTCACAGCCACAGGCTCAATAAGCTAAGGTACCTGATTATGAAATAGAGAGACTTGAGACAATGGCATATTATTCATTCATTTATTTTTTTTCTTTCACCTTATCGAGACTTCATTGCTATTGCGCGTGATCCGAAATACTGCATAGAAAAATCGTAGCTAGTTGCGGCTAAGACACCTTCCCCCATTTTTATATCTGTGGACAGGTCTCGTTGCTAGAATGGTTGATCTGTCGGGAAATGTTCTTGTCGCAGGAGAGATGGTTGTGTTTCAAGGATTAGAAATAGCTTATACCCGGTATGATACTGACAGTTGGGCTTGGGCCCTCTTCCCACTTTCTTGTATTTTCCCGTACGCATTGTTGCTGGAATCATATTTGTATTATAATATTAACCAATAAGTTTCCTCCCGCTTGGTTGCTTTGTCTTAGTCGGGTAGGAAATATCACTTGTGAGAAGTATGTGTGGCCCATTCCGTACAGTACGGAACGAATTGTATTGAGAGAACGAACGAAGGATGAAGTTCTATTAGGTTTGTCAAACTTAAGAAGGAGAAGAAGAGAAATGAAAGAAAAGAAAGAAAAGAAAGAAAAGAAAAGGAGCGAGACACTACTTAAAGTAGCAAACAAAAGGAAAGCATTGGTGTGCAGGAATGCAAGCAATGATAGGTACCTGTAGACGGTAGTAGGTAATGGTAGGCAATGGTAGGTAATTGTGGGTGACTGTAGGTACCTACAGGCAACGGTAGGTAATAGTAGGTGAGTGCAGGTAATCTTCTAGCTACTCTTTGCATGCCCGTTGATATTCCCAATATCAACCCGAACCTTATATCCATAAATCTCTTAATACCGGGATGCTGGTAAGTCCCTAATCTCCTGAGCATCTACACCTTTTACTAACTCCATTATCTTATCTCCTGTAGATATTATATCCGTTACATCCCAAACTCCCTTTCTCATGACTCCTGTCATGGAGTACTATCAAATCAACATCTCGTCATCCTCCAACCGGTCCGTTTCCTCACCGGCTCGCCCATGACCATTGGCTAATAATACGATCTGCTGCATGAACACCGCGATATTCAACACATCTTCCAACATCTCACCATTACAACCATCCTTCACCCCTACCGTTACGTCAGCCAAATTCCATCCGTCAAAGCCGGGTCATGTACACCGGAATCTTGGTCAAACACTGGCTATATCTGTGAGAGGGGATCTGGAAGAATCTCTGCAATGCCTACAACAACTAAGTCTCTCCGGGTCAATGAGGACAATCACCCCGTCTCATGTAACTTTACACCATCCAGCTCTGCCTTCACAAAACAATCAGCACTCATCCCAGACAAGAATATGCTCCGTTTCTCCACCGCTATGGACCTGGTCATCGACATTGAAGTGAAAATTGAAGAATTTCTTGAATCTGAAACCGGTTGCTACATGCTTGTTACTAGTCTTACAGAACACATGGTTGAAGCCATCGATGAGGAATTGGAGGAACACGCTATTCGCAATGTGGCCCGATTCACCTATGAGCAAACAATGGAATCGCTCATTGTCAGGCTGATGCCTGGTGCTTCTCATGAGTACGTGAGCTGGAGTTTCAGCAATCAGATCACGGACAAAGTCAAGAACATTCCCCGGCATTCACTTTCGTCTTCCATCCCATTGGAAGCACCACGTTTCATGTTCCTGGTTGGAGGAGCAAACAGGGCGATGCAGGTTTCAAACCACCTGATACGCAGAAAGATCTGCACGGGTGGCCATCAGTTATGGTCGAGGTTGGATACTCTGGAAGTCTATTATGCCTTCGATGTGATGCTCAGTGGTGGTTAGAGGACTCCGGAGGGCGAACCATGATGGTTATCATCATAGAGATTAACTTAGACATTACAAGCCACTCGGACACGCCCTCACTCGGATGACTAAACTTGAACAGGAAACTTTCTTGCCATGAACTTGATGAAGTGTGGCAACTATAGCGATCAGTGGTCTATTTCCTCATAGAAGGTCAGCCAATCAGCATCTGTCCGAGTGGGGGGGGTATCCGAGTGACTTGTGATTTCGTCTAGTAAGCATCCAAAGACTTTGCAGTTGGAGTGTTGGGAAATGATAGCAGATCCTAATCAGAGGGTCACAAGAAATAGCGCACCTAGGAGGCCGGGCTACAACCAATACTTTGATATTGACCACGCTAGAGCAGTGACCCCAATCAGACTAATCTGGTGATTCCATACCGCACACTCTTCGTTACATCACAACTCTTGCTATGGGCAACGATTTCTCTTGTTATGGGCAGCGATTTAGGGGAGGGAATATCCAGATTTATAGGGGGGAAGAGTAAAGTATAATTGACCAGTGACTTCTCTACCTTGAGCGGGAGACAAGTACTACTTAAATACATATCCGTGAAGCTAACAAACAAAACCCAAACAAACTTTAACATTCCATGATTGCAACAAGATCCATGCACTTCCATCCCACCTTTGTCCATTGTTGCTACAAACTCCATCAAACCATCCACAACTTTCATCCACCCTGGACAAAGCCGATAACCAACTACTCCATTCCCGCCTCTACGAATACCACTTCTATCACCAATGCCACTCCCAATGCCTATCACCCATGTCCTAACATTGTGCCTACTACCTATACCTGTCGCCCCATATCTGCCAGGGAAGGTGTCAGGAGGAGGTAGTAGCCGGCGCAGTGGATAATGTAGAGATAGTGAGCAAATTTACGTGGGACTTAGGGAAAGGTAGTAGGGGAATGGCAATAATCTCGTGATGCCTTGTCCATCTTTTCCAAGTAACTAAAGCAAAAATAACAGGAGTATATACGATGATAATAAGGAAATCCTGATCCTTCCATGGATCACCACACACACGTCCAAAATCCTCTGCACACCCCCATGACATTCCCGCGATGACAAAGGGAAACAACCAACAAGAGCACCTTCTCCCGTAATCTCCCAACCCCAATATTCCGAAACGAACTACCATACCGCACATCCTCCTATAACCTTCGAGTAACTTTCAACAATATCAATACCCAATTGATATCCATCCCTAAGCACACCGAGTTATAGTTGGTGACCTTGGACAACAACAAGGTGACCCTGATATTATATTCCCAGCAGCGGGATTACCAGAATAGGCACTAGATATATACGACGACGTCGAGAGGTCACGGCCAGTGGCTCAATTAAACCGAGGTACCTGATACCAGAAGCGGATAGTTCGGGCCAAGGCATATTCTTAATTTTTTGGGTTGTCCAGACTGCATTATCTTTTGCGAAGATTGGAAAATTCTGCATAGGAAAAATGACAGCTAGTCGAGGCCAAGACATCTTGCACCTTTCTTAATTTTCTGGATTGGCATATTTGCCGGAACGGTTGTCTTGTCGGGAAATGTTCTTGTGGCAGGAGAGATCGTTCTGTTACATTGGTGCGAGGTGGGCGAGGGTCAGTGATTATGGTTGACCGTCGATATACTCACTTCAATAGGTAGCAACGGTGGGCGGGACCATACAAATTGAGAAATTTGGTACCGGTCTATAGAGAGAGCAAACGAGAGAACGGCAAAGAGAGATTAGAGGATGTGAGGAAGATGCTGCGGAACTCCGAATGGCAAGGGGAAAATGCAGGATCTTTGTAGAGATTGTCGGCGAAGAGAGAAAAGAGAAGAAAACCAGAACAGACTAATCCAGCATATCCAACCCGTATCCACTACTAATCCGCTCCATCAACTATGTCCCGTGTCCAACCTATCCTGATCTGGTATGCATATCAGGATTCTACATCATGGTGCATTGCGGATGAGCACGCGGATGTACTCGCCGCACATCTAGTGCACTTTGCAATTGGGATAGAAATATCTGATATCTCATGACTCACAGTTGCGTTTGGAACCTTCATCTTCCTTCTTCGCGTTTCCCGATCTGTATTGTTCTCTGGAATGAATACGATGGGGTAATAATTCTGATGGCAGTGAGTACTGATGAGATTAACCGGAGATACCGTAATGGCAAATAGTGATTGTCAAACTTCTAGCATACTGTTTCATTTCATATCTTCTCCTAAATATTCCTTTGCAGTAATTACTCTCATCGCAACAATGATGGCTGTGGCCGGTAGGATTGTTTAGGGAAATATCACAGTTGTAAATACAATGTTGTTTTTTTTGTCTGGCAACTCGCCTTCATATTTCATCACTCGTTGATCAACAGACTTCTCCCAAACGAAGGACGGTCATTATCGGCACCGAGACCCCAGTGTGTCTCCATAGCTTCGCATACCTGCACATGCATTGCCATTGGACCGAGCACACACCGGGCATAGAGGAAAGTGATGGAGGGGATACGGAGATATGGAGATATTATGCATTTCATTTGTGCTTTATATATTCGTCAAGTAATTTCTACCATTTCCGTAGGCATTGTTCCATATGTCAGACTCCCGAGCCACCATATAATTTTGTTTTATTCGTGCACAAGGCGTATCATGGAGGACGTTCGTCCATTGGGAGAAAGAAAGACATGCTTGGATCCATGATATAACACCATTAGTCTAGCGCATGCATCCATGCACCGTTACTGGGAGAGCGGGGATGTGTGCACCGCGAGTATGTAGCTTGGACCGCAGCCATGTCTCGGATTATGGAAAGAAAGAATGTGAAAGTTCAAGCTGCAGATCGTTGAAATGGGGTTTTGGGGATGCGTATGTGATGGTTTAGAGACTGAGTACAGGCTGAGCGAGTGATTATTACCCGCTGGCTTGTAATGCGTATACGAGGGTGCCACACTTTGTGCCGTCAAGTTAGTAAGAGGCTGTTTGGCAGTCCTCAATTCCAAATTTTGGCCATCTCAAACGCTAATTTGGAGCCAAATCACCTCCAGAAATGCTGGGCTGTTTGGCAGAACATGAATTTGAAATGACCATTTCCGATTACCTTTTTTTTCTTCCTGGGTTGAGATAATCCAATTGTTTATATCTTTCATAACATTAATATTGGTATCAAATAATAATAGAACCTTAAGAGTCCTGAAAACCATTCACTTTCAATAGCACATACCGGTATTGCAGCAACCATTATTCATCTTGGCCTGCTGTTACAGGGCTGTATGCGCAAGATGTTGAGCTACTTACAATCCATTGACCTTGTTTCCTCCATTGTAGATATATTCAACTTTAAAAGTCTCTCCGGACTCTCGGTTTCAAGAAATGCTATATTCAAAGTGCACCCACCCTTTCTACCAATCCCTACGTCACCAAATCCAACCAATTTCAACCCCCTTCGACAAGTCTACTAATCTCCAATTTCAAACGTGATAATTCTTTGAAACCTTGCTTGGCAAGGGAAAATTTGAAATTCTGTCATCACAATCTCAAACGGGGCATGTCAAATTCCAAAAGTTTGAAAATCGAGGCATGTCAAACGGCACCTAAGTTGACAGCCTGCAGTCACATCCCTTTCTACCATTTTTCAACACCGCCCTGCTACTCCTCTACTTTATTGAAGCAATTTCCCTCCACCCCCTATTCTTCCCCACAAACACAGTCTCATCACACTTTCAGAACGGCCCCTAACGCACACCTACTACTCCTCCGTCACACTCCACTTCTCCAAAGCTTACATCCAGCAGGATCCCCCAATACCTCTGTCAATGCCCGCACCAATCGAGCCTCTCCAGGTTGATCCCGTCGCCTCCGACTCTACACCCTCCATCTCATCCTTCGCCAAACTATCAGCACTCATCCCAGACGAGAACAAGCTCCGCTACTCCACCCCCCTCAACCTCGCCACCGACATTGAAGCGAAGATTGAAGAATGCCGTGAATTGAAAACAGGCTGCTACATGCTTGTCACCGGTGTCACAGAAGAGATGGTCGGAGCTATCGCGGAGGAAATGGAGGAACTCGGTATCTGCAGAGCAGCCCGATTCACCTACCATCAGACGATGGAATCGCTCATCGTCAGGCTGATGCCTGGCACTCCACACGACAACGCGAGCTGGAGTTTCTACTTTGAGATTGGCGACAAAGTTAGGAATATCCCCGGGCACTCGCACTTCTCTTTGGGCTCTGTCGGACGTACCGCGTTCTACTCTCCCGAACAGGGTGACAGGGACTTCAAACCAAATGATGCCCGGGCAAGTGAGGGTGAGTGGACACCGCTCGTGGTTGGTGTGGGGTACTCGGGAAGTCTACCCGTCCTCCAATGCGATGCTCAGCAGTGGTTGGAGAACTCCGGGGGGTGAAGCAGGATGGTTGTCATCATAGAGATTAGCGAGCATCCAAACGCGCTGAGGTTGGAGTGCTGGGAAATGGTGGCGGATCCTAATCGGCAGGTCACAAGGAATAGCACGCACAAGAGGGCGGGCTACAAGCAATACTTTCATATTGACAGTGTGGGAACGGTGACACCAACTGGACATGATCTGGTGATTCCGTACTGCACCCTCTTCGATACATCTCGGCAAGGTGACGCTGATATTATATTCTCGGCAGGGGAATTATTGGAATGGGTGATGGAGATATATACGACGACTTCGAGCAGTCACAACCCAGGCCTCGATTAAACCGGGTTATCTGATACCAGAAATACGGATTGTTTGCATATTCTCAATTTTTCACCTTGTCCAGACTGCATTTTTCTACAAGATGTTTCTATTTCTCCCTCAGTCATTCACGTTACAAGAGCCAACATTGCGCGATTTGCACACCATGATCCCCGGCTTGCATGCTTGGGTGCACCTCCGAGACGACGAACAACGTCAGTTCGCGGCTGGAGTCCACAACGAGCTTGCGAAACTCACGTCGCAAAACCTCGAGCTTTCGGAGCGACTAGTCCGCATCCTCAATCTCCTTCAAGTATGAACCCTTGACCATATGATATACATAATCATACTAACATTGGACCAAGAACGACCCGCGTATTAGTTGTGACACATTGACCCAGTAGTCTTCTCTTTCTTTTTATTTCTTCCATGTTATATTATGTCCTTGTGTATTCATCGGACCAGAAGCTCAAAGGGCACATCTCGAGCTAATATAAACTGTCTTCTAAAAAGCTTCCCCAGTCTACCACATCTCGTGTATCAAACAAACCCAAAAGTTACAAATCAGGAATGGCAAATGAAAAAGAAAAATTGAAAAAAAGAAAAAAACATTATTTCGTGAACTAACTTATGTAGCTCATGATTGACTTGACTGGATTTCTACCATACCTTGTCGAAGAGGGGGTTTGTGTGCAGTGAGAGGTTTCTGTCTACCTCCCCACGACCCCCCCAACACCCCCATCCTCCCTCAATGCCGCCTTAACCTCCTCCTGGCCAATCAAGAACCTCACCCTCCCGCCTCCACCACCCTTCTTCTCGACACTCACAACCCCAGCCTCTACGAGGCCCCTGACCGCAGCTTTAATCCCAGCAACCCTTGCTCCACCACCAAGTTCCTCCTCAGCAACACCCTGCGCACGCACAATCCTCTCCGCTTCGTCCAACACGTCCCTCAACACGCCTTCGCCAATGCCCGAACGTCGACTACGCAGTAGCAGTACGGTAATGAAAATCTTGGATACGAGGGAGGTGGTTTTTAGAAACATTTGTAATGGGGAGGAAGTAGCTTCCTGAATGGCCTGTTTTACCACGGTGATGGTGACTCAGCCGCCGGCTTTGAGGCCGCCGGCGGTGACGTTGGATGGGGATATGGCGCCACTTTTTCGGCAGGAGGAGGATGATGGTGGTTGGTTATTGTCTGTGTCTTTGTTGGAAGAGTATTCGACGATTTCAACTGCTCGTCTGCAGATATCCAAGGCTCTTGTTGCATCGCCGGAGACAGCGGCGACTTTTCGACTGGCGAATTGGACGGCATCTGGGTCGACGATGTTACCTGGCACACCCTCGAGACGGGATTGGATAATGGACATTAGTTGGGAATCGGTGTAGCCGGGGAATGTAATTCTTGTAAGACCTATTATTAAACTTAGTTGGATTGCTCTGGCAGTTAAGGGGGAAGGTGGATGAACGAACCTAATCTCGAAGAGATCTTATTACTCAGAGTCCTCTCCGGCAAGTCCATAGTATTTGCAACGGCCAGAACAATAAGCTTAGAATGCCATCCCCCAGGCCAGTTGAAGAAATTGTACATGACACTTTGACCCCTTGTAACCAACTCATCAAGTTCATCCATCAAGACGACACAGGGCACGCTTCGAGGACTGGGAGTGCTGAACTCTGACTCTAGCAACCCCAAGGCTTGCGAGGGACTGACACGATCACCCTTAATAGCCTCCCAAAGCAGAGAATATGCCTGGTGCAGGTCTGTGACTTTCATCCCGTTGATCTCAACAAATGTAAAGTCGTCCAGTTCTTCCAGGGCGACCAAGTACTGCAGCTGTGTAATAAGCTCACGAATGGTAGCGGTTTTCCCAGTCCCTGGAGTGCTGGAGATGTAGATGCATGATCCGGTTCCCTCTGCAATTGCGGCAGAGAGGTGAGTGTATACTTCTGAAAACTCTTCCTCACTACAAGGCAGAGATGGTGGAAGGGTAGATACATGCAAGCGATGTCATGCAAGTGCGTAAGGAGTTGACAAGTGAGTTCCCGGAGACAGTGTACGAGTAGACAAAGGGGTAAAGAGCAATGGTTTCTTCACCACTATTCTAGAGAGACGTTAGCAATTGAACCTCCAGACAGATTAAAGGATAATCTCACCTCTTATGTGTAGGAGTAGTATACTTCTTCGAAACACCCCCAGGAGTCCTTCTCGTGGGAGTAGTAATACTAGAACTCTTCCTCTTCTTACTGGTGGTGCAAGGAGCTTTAGTCCTGTGACTAAAATTCGGATCATCCTCAAGGACATCATCCAATTCTGCAATCTCATCACCATCCAACTAACCCCTATCCCACTCTCCATCATCACCACTGCCCCCAGCTTTATGCCTTTTAGCCCTCCTTTGCCCAGCAGCAGCAGCAGGTTTATTCTCTCTCATCTTAACAACCTTTGTCCCATGATACACCATCTCCCCAATCGCGGTAATATCCGTCTCCCGGCCCTTCCATACCTCCTCCTAGACAAATTCAGGCGTATACGTTGCAGTCTGAGGATTACACCCCCATCGACAGACAAACACCTTCTCATACTCCTTCGACTTCTTCTACACACCGGCAGGATAGGCTTCATTAAATTTCTGTAAGGAAAGCACCTTCGCCCTTCCATTTATCGACGGGAGGGGAATTAAATTATACGAAGGGTTGAGATATAGTTCATTCTACCCACTAGAAACATCAGCTCGAACCATGACACAAAGAAAGAAGGAAAGAGAAAACAAACCGGTAAATAATCCACCCGTTTCTTCTCCCGATTCTTACCCTCAAACTCGGTAGAAAACGACATGATATTCACCATCATTTCCACCCCTCCTCCGTCCTCAAGCTTCCGCTCTTCCTCATCGAACTCGCAGATCATGCCTATGTACGCTTCCCCCTGCAATCCTTCACCCTTGATGAGCACGCAGTCACCAATGCCGATGTTGAACTGGCCCATTTTCGCCCCCACTTCCGCATCCCCGACTTTCGGATCCCCGGAGTGGATCCATTCCCATGGAAGGTCTTCGTCACCGAGCTCGTCGTTGGAGTCTTCACACTGTACACTGTGCAGGATTTTGCGCACGCGGGTTAGGTTGGGTTGTTTTTTCTTTGTGGGGGGTGGTGGTGATGGTGATGGTAATGATGGCGATGGACTCGTGGAGGAGGGCGCCATAGCGGAATAATGGAGATATGAACTTTGAGGGCAGGGAGAATAGGCGAGTTTTGAGAAAGGAATGGATTATAATATAAGAAAGACGCGTTGTGGAAATTGGAACTTTTCGTGTTTCACGTCTCTGCCAAGAAAAATGCCAGCTACTGTACCCTTAACCCCCTAAGGTTCAAAGTTCTCGCCTTAACCCCCTACACTGCTAAGTCAAATCCATGTTACATCAAATTTTTTCATATGATGCCACTTGGTTGTATGATATCAGGTTTTGTGGGAGAAATTTAATTTAATATAAGGGTACTACATTTATATTATTTGATGCAACCTATAATCTTTCATAAATATTTCATCAATATTCCGCTTCTTTTGAAAACAGATGTAGCACTTTTTGTGCTTTTCCAGATGTTACTCCCATGATAAGACATGATTTTCTATTGATATGAAGAGATATCAGACATAGATTATATTATGTCAGTTCTCTACAGCTTGACCGATTCTGCGTTTGAACCAGGGGTGTAAGGTTCAAAGTTCTCGATACAGTGAAGGTACATAGAATAGAGTAGAGGTGTATTTTAGTTTGGTTAAATAGGGGGAGATGTTTTTTTTATGGTTCAGTTAATCATGGGGGAAAACGAAAGCGCAATACTGTACCGTGTACAGTATGATACCTTCTCGAAGAAACGTACTGTAGACCTCTCTCTCCTCAGAAGGTATTTTGGTTTTTGTTATTTCTGAGGGTTGGCACTAAGCTTGGTCACTGTGTCTCAGGTCACAAAAAGGTCTGAGGTGCTCTACAGAAGGAAACTTAGTTTCCCCTTTTCATAAATACTTCTCTGTCTCCTAAGCTATGTCCGTACAACTCGTAAATAAAAAGATAGAGGAAGAAAAATAATAAAGGAAACAACTGGAACTCGAATTCTTAATGATAACGGCCTTGTTGCGGTTTTCGGTGTGGCTTTGTCTTTGGTTGTAACTCTTCCGATATTTGTCCAGTGGTCAGCTGGCTTCGTCTGGCCATCTCTCTGTGACCGTCGTCGATGCTCTGTGACTCTCAGGTCTCTCTCGAATCTGTCTCTTCCCTGACAGCTCTCAAGTGCTCTTTCATAGAAAGTTGCAAGAGCAAGAGCTATAATCATGCCTGCAAGAGAAACATAATACTGCTCACAAGAGGGACGTACTAATGGTGCAAGGAAGATGTAATTGCGTTCATAAGAGAAAGTCATAATCGTGATCGAATGTAGCTGTTATGGAGACACCAGAGCTGTTGCAATAGGTATGTAGTTGTGACATCCATCGACCACACAAAACTCCCAAGGGACCCATGTACTAACCAGCAAAAACTCAAATTATGCAAGAAACAAGAAAAGACCCACAAACATTAAAACCCAACTAAAACACTAAATAACATCTAAACTATAGCATGACACAATTTATCCTCCACAGCAACCAAATAAATAACCAAAAATAGCAGCAAGTAACCAGGACAGAAAGCTACATGAAGCGACCATGGAAGAATGATTACGAGCAATTGAACTCCATTTGAAAGGTCATACCTACTGTGAGATCGAACAAATAGGCTATGGAAAGAGTTCAGTTCACAGGTTAGTGAAGCACTGGTAGGAAAAGGGTGATGTTAAGGATTCTCCATGATCAGGTCGACTACAGAAGCTCAATACCCATAATAAGGCAACAATTGCAACAATTATAGAGAATGATCCAGATGCAACCATCCAAGATATCACTCAAAAGTCAAGATTAGATGTTAGTGAACATCTAATTGCAAATGAGGTATTAGCACAAGGGTATCGGAGCTGTATTGCAAAAAGGCAAGAGGCAATAGTACCTGAGCATTGGAGAAAACAGGTTGAATAGGTATTGGAAAGAAGAAACTAGACAAGGAGGGAGTGGAGGAGGTCTATTTTCACAGATGAAACTACATATTCAAGTAGTAGTCATCAAGGCAGTGCAAGGAGAGTTCAATGAAAGCTAGGGATAGGAGATGAGAAGCGATATCAAGACAAGCAGCAGCAATCTGGTCATTTTTCAATTAGCTTCTATGCTGTCATTACATTTGGATATCATTCTTTACTTGTATATATTTGACACTAAAATCCTAGTGAACATACCTCCTCTCGTGATTAATTGAGCCTAAATGGACAGCAGTTTCTCAATGAAGTCCTTGAGCCTTACTTTCTTCCCTTTTATAAAACACTCCCAGAACAAGGTAAACACTATATGTTTACTGAAGATGGTCTTGGTATTCATCACTCTGCTTCAACCATATGTTTTTACATTGCTCATGGAATATGGAGGATGGGTTGGCCAGTAAGATCTCCAGATATGAACCAGATAGAAAATGTTTGCCTTATATTAAAGCCATGACTCAAATAAAGGTTTCTAGAAAAGAAGCCAACTTCAGAGGAGGAGGTAGTAGAGACTGCAAGGAAGCAGTAAGAAAGTCTTAATTGGAAAATGATTTATTGAATGATAGATAAGATGCTAAATAGGATTAGTAGGTTGATTGAGCAAGATGGTGCAAGGACCAAGTATTAGTTAGATGTTATTAAGTTTTGTTCTTGTTTTGTTTTTGTTATTGAAGATATTTATAAACACAGAGTGAAAAGTATTTCCTATCTTGTCTTATTACTTTCTTGTCATGACTGTATAGGGGTAATGAACTCATCCTTTTCACCTTTTTACATTGTATCATACCTTTGGTGATTTTAATGAAATTTGGATGCCTCCCTTCCCCTAGGGAAAACAGTATAGCATTCTATGAAAATCACTGTTACATGTTTCTTAGGACTAATCTGTAATAAGTATTGCTAGTCCAGTGGTAGGATAATTGGCTTCCATGCAATTGGCAGGGGTTCGATTCCCTTGCAATGCTGAACACTTTTTTGCCTCCTCCTCATGGGTCAAGATTCTCTCTTTCTATCACTTCCACCAACACTTGTCCCAAGATTGCTTGAGGTAAAAAGTGATAATCAGGGTTTTTATTTTTATTTTAGGCCCTATTTGGCACGCTACTGCCAAGAAATAGTCAGTATTTCCAGAAAACAAAGTATATTGTATAAAGATCCCATGATATTTCTGTACAGTACATGCCAAACACACAACAGTATATTTTTACATTATTAACTGGAAATACTGACATTGTTCCCATGCATCCCAGGCAGACGGCAGGGCCCTGGTGGGCAATAGTCCTGGGTATCCCGGGCAGGTGGGTAAGGACAGCTGGGTATGGCATCTATCTTTCATAACCATGGCAGCCCTGTAGGTTGATGGCCGAGCCCTGCAGTCTTAATGTAAATGGGCACTGCCAGTAGGACCCTACAATCTTTGGCATGGATGGGCATTACCTGTCGGGATCAGCTATCTTCTGTCACGACCGGAGTCACCTGCAGGGCCCAGCTATCACCTGAAGGGCTCTGTCGTCACTGGTAGGGCTGGTCCATTACCTATAGGGCCCTATCGACATATGCGGGGGGCAGTCGTTATATGCCTGGTTCTAGCGATTGCCCGTAGGGTTCTACTGCTATTTCATAACAACCCCTATTAAGTGTGATTGTAGGGCATGTCGCTGTTATTATTGGAATAAAAATGTTTCGTTTCTTCATAGCACATGCTTCATACTTGTGATATTTAAAATGGTAAAGGTCACCAATGCCATTGAGTTTTATGTTTTATCCCTCCAATGCCACAGCACCCTTCAATGCCACAAGATCTTATAAGATTGAATGCTGATCTGATAACAAAATATATTGTTAGGGGTTTTTCTTCTATAGTACTAGATCTAGGATACAGGAAAGTAGGTATGGAATATAGAAACTTTACTGCTAAGGGCCTTTTTGGCAAAAGAAGGGACCATTCCTTTGGGTGACTTTATCTGCTATGAAAATAGACTTCTCTCAGCTTCAAAATAGAAGGAAAAAGGTGATATGTCTGGAAGAACAGTCCTAAGAGTGCTATTCACATTCAGAGACCACACAGGTATAGATCACTTGCTCATGATCTTTATCAGCAATCTTGAATGAAAATAATTCTTTCATAGACCAATCCTCCACTAACTCCTTAAGGTCGGTAAATGCATGGAATAATTGCCCAGTGCTGGCGAAGTGGGGAGTTGTGCAAGAGCGGACATTTCAGGTAATATGATCGGGACTTTGGTAGAGGGTGTAGTGGTTGTCAAGATGGCCCACTGAATGTCTAGCATTTACACTATTAAAAAAATAAAAAAAAGAGCACAATATATTATGTTATCAGATCAGCATTCAATTTTATAAGATCTTGTGGCATTGGAGGGTGCTGTGGCATTGGAGGGATAAAACATAAAACTCAGTGGCATTGGAGACCTTTACCGTATTTAAAAATAGAATCTCAAATGAGACACCTGTAGGGCCCGGCTGTCTGTCCCGGCAATGAGTTAGGACGGACTATAAGTTGGCATCCGTCCTATCCGAGGCGAAAGACAGACTGACTGGATGCTTGGGAACACTGAATACTGAGCAAACGTGAGAAACACTGAGTAGTTCTAGTATGCCAAACAGGGCCTTGTTTAATTTTTATTCTTTAGACAAATTGAAACAGCCACCTTAATCTTGCTTGCACCATTGAAATCCATCTAAAAATACTTAGTGTGAATCTAATTGTTGCGTCGAGAAGCCGCAAAGAAACTTGATTCACAATTAAAGTTGTCAGCCCCGATTCGGTGTCGCAATTTTCGCACAAGCTTTTTCTTACATTTGCCTACTTCTTTATATACGAGTAAAGCCCTCCTGCCGACACACTCTGTCCCCTAATGATTATTTCTTCTTTCACATTATCCCCTCTAACTCCCAAGACCCTGAGGGAGATTGTGGCGAACAGGGAAAGGATGGATATGATCTCTTCCCTCCTATGCTATAGGGTGGGGTTTGGGGAAATATTATACAACCCACTCACCCCACTCAACTGGTTCGGGGCGTGGGAACAAGGATTCCGCTTTACATCCCGCATGATTTAATGGCAAGTACCGAGTCTATGATCATGTTATTATCCTACGATAATATTTATTATGGTTTACTAGCTATAAGATTCGCATACAGACAAGGTTATGGGGTTAGATTTCATCCTTACACCTATGATAAGCCTTCCCAATTGCTTGCTGGGACACTACGCATTTCGATCCACGGGAATCGGGAAAATTTTGACAGGGGAGAATTTGTCATAGATTGTTCAAATATCCTGCCGCTTGGACATGAAAAGCTGGTCTGAATCTTTCGATTATGTGTATTTCATTACCTTTAGTTAGGTATTTCTAAGGCCAATTTCATCTAATGCAATAGTGAGCTGATTTTCAGAAGAAAGTTCTGAGCGGCAGAAACATGTAAAAAAAGTTGCAGTCTTATAAGTTTTTATCATCTGAATTAGTTGCTGGTGAACTACAGTAGTGCGGCAGACCACCAGATGTTTCAATTGAGATGAATTTGAAGCAAAATTTTGTACTGGACGTGCGAGCCACTGGATACACCGGCATATATATCATGGGCTAAAAGAGAAAAATGAGAAAGAATAAGGGAAAAGGCAAAAAAGTGAAAGAAAACGAAATCGGGTAAGCTATGCTTCATCATACTGATATAGCACTGAGAGGGTATACAAGGATCTTTAGCACTGGAAGAAAAGAACCTAATTTTCCGACCAATGGCAAAATTTCCGAGTAGCGTACCGTACCGACATACCTTCATTTGATGCTGAACCTTCATTGTGTATCAGTGGTTCAGTCAGTAGTCAGGGCTTAACTCATGTTATAAATTTGTTGTTGTTGAGCGGCACGCACCTGTTGTATCAGATACATCCCCGATGAATAACCAGCTTCTGGATGCTAACGGTTCCGGAGTATTGCCTGCAGGACAGGAATATTACGGCATTGACTTTTAGACTTTTAGGAGGACAGCTTGCACCGTTGGGTATACGAATTCCTGGGGAAGGGACTTTGGGAAATGTGCGTACTGCACCAATGAGATAAGCGGGGTTTGAATAGAATAGAAGAACAGAAGGTATGCGGTATAGGAATAATGAACGATAAATAAAGAGTGTGTTTCAACGGTTGTTCAGTTCATTTTTTTCTAAACTGCGCGAAAACATACATGACTTTATAGAGGTGAAAAGAGTCATCCTAGAAATCCTCCTGAAAATACCACTTCCATCCTGTGGCCACCAGTGTATCAATAACGTTCCAAACTAGCTACCTGTGATGATACTAACTGGTTAGTAAAACGTCGCACTAGTAACCCTCACTTCCCTAGTACGAAACAAGTCGAAACAAAACCGGAAACAAGTACTAGAGCATAAAACAACCAACAGGGTATGAAACTTATACTAATGCATGCCGAGCAGTATCTCTTGCATTTCAACGTTGACATCGGTGGATGGTTATGCGCATTTGGGGACTTGGCAGGATTCAGTCCGAATAGATGGTTAGCGGACACTGGTGTAGGGCCATCTGTATGATGGGTATTTCGAGATCTCCTTTGCAACCGCATATTATTCGCATGTACAAATATTTGTGGATATGTTGTCTATAAACATCTAGATTTCTGCACACTAGAACCATCAAGCAACACAAGAATTCCTCCCCACATTCACAAGTGCCAACCGGCAAAAAAACAATAAAATTAAGATTCTAATAAAAGTTAAAGATTCGTTATGAGCAACAGTTCTATTGGTAGCAGAAGTATTTTTAAAAGACCTGTGAAATACAAAACCTTTGATTTCCTTGCAGTCGGCTCACTCTTATAATCCAGTCATGATCATGCACGCGAAGTTGCATTGTTTACTATTTACTCCTGGACAAATTATACCTGCAATATTTGACAATTTCAATGAGCAAGACTGTTTTTCTTTCGCACTCTATCATTGACTGCCATATAGGGGAAAAAAAACCACTGCACACTGCATGGGAGCTTTAGTTATCTGCTAGTGGTGTTTCTATATATTTATCTAGTGTCTAGAGCATGTAATTTTGATACAGCCCCTTGTCAGAAGTGTTCATGGTCACCTTACTAAGCAACGGCACCTTGTTAAATGCCACCTCACCAAGTTGATTGTGACCATACCTGCTACCTATTTTCACAACAGTGTTGTGAAAATCTACCACCTCCTTTTAATAATTTACCCTTTCTCTGAATTTCTAATGGTTAATCGATCTGGATATACATCAAAAAAAAAAAGTGAAACCCAAAGACCACCTGAAGAGAAATCACCAATGTTGAAAAAGGCATGATCATCAGATTTTTCTACTGCCTCAAGAATATTGCCCTTGTTGCTCAAATTATTGGATGGCCTGGACAACCATTAAAAGCTTCCTTGCTCATGCATGTGAGTGTCTATCACTAGATAATCTTCTTTACCCCAGTTGTACACCTATTCTCAGTCAGCAACAGTGTAGCAGAATCATCTGGGCAGCTAAATCAAACCGGAAAATGAAGAGATCAGATTTCAGGGATAAATATATGCCGGGTGATTCTCTTTCTAGTAGTTTGTACCCCCATGAGTGATAAAACATAATTCTCTAATAAATTTATAGTAGATAGAGTACTCAGAGAAGCCAATATCAAGAAATAGCAGGCCAAATCATGACCAAAGCTCAAGCCTGAGCATATTGCTAAGAGATGGAAGTGTGCTACAGCTTATAAGGATTGGACAGCTGAGGATTTTGAGAGAGTCATATGGAGTGATAACTGTAGTGTGGAGAAATCCAAGGATCCAAGGCAGCAGTGTGATTTCAGAGAACCTGTGGAACAGTGGCTTGCAGAGTGCATCCACCCAAAGGAAAAGGATGAGGGTATTTCACTTATGGTATGGGGGTGCTATTGGGACAAGTGAAAAGGTCCTTTGGTTCCTATTACCCAAAATATCAACAAGACCAGGTATGTTAGGCTCTTAAGAAGGTATCCTTTTCCTGTAATTCATCAAATAATTTCTTTTGGTATGCAACTTGAAGATATTCTTTTTTAGCAAGACAATGCTCCTGTTCACAAGGCTTAAAATGTTATGGTATGGTTGGAGAGAAATTGTATTGAAGTGGTAGAACACCCCCCTTACTCCCCTGATTTAAATCCTATTGAGCATGCATAGGTTGAGCTTAAAATGCAATTACACCAGCAGTATCCAAGGATTAGAGATACCCCAGGAGGAAAAGAAACTGTTAAGAAGAGGCTTGCACAAGTATTACCTTTGATTTGGGAGACAATTGCTGAGGATTTTTTTGAAAAGTTGTGGAAATCAATTCCTGATAGAGTAGCTGCAGTATTGGAACCAAAGGGAGGTTATATAAGGTATTAGTTAGTTTTATTTATTATTTGCTTACTCTAGAATATATACAGTAGATGATTGATCATTGATCATTGTTGATTGTTGAGGAGGGGACTCGGAGTGATCATGCATGCACACATGCCTGTTGACAACCCCACTGTTGACCCACCACATTATGGTGCAACTGCAATTAAACATGTCTCAGATCACGAACACTGCTGATGAGGCACTGTAGATGTAATACTAGATGCATTAATCTGCACAAGTGAGACTGTTTGCACTATCGTTCAAGGAATTCTTTTCCTCAGACCTCTCCTGCCAAAAGTTCTATAATGTTGGTATTCAGAAGAGCTCATACTGAGGATACTGCGATTTGTGTAATTATATACCAGGTTCTTCGTACAATGTTGAAGGCTTCTCCAACTGAATGGAGATTAACTTAGGATTTATAATCATCACATGTAGTAGCTTGAACAGTGAAAAAGGTCATAATATGGTAGGTGAAGTCTAGGGTATTCCAAACTGGTGTTTTCCATCAATTAATTGAGTGGAACCATGAGAACCATGATAAGATATATGAAGAAGCAAAACAAACAAACCGAAAGGGATTAATAAAGGAACAAGAACGCATGAACTGAAGATGTGAAAAGAATAAACAAATCAAAGAAACACCGTCCCGAATCATACTATGAAATGCAACACCAAGTGTTACAACCATAGAATATCCCATCGTAAAGAAACACAAACTCTGGGCTTGAGAAATAGAGAATTTTACATGAATAACATAAGAAGAGACAAACATGCAGCACCTTGAGAACCTGCGTCCAGTTTAGGATTCCTTAGTACTCCACCGATGTATTGGACTCAGCACCAGTTGGGCCAGAATGGTGAGTTTGGGGAGCTTTCAGTAGCCTTACGATTGCTTCATGCCCTCTCTTGGCAGCGAGCTTAAGAGGTATAACGCCGTATGGATGGCGAGCATTAAGATCGGGGTCTCCTAGTTCCAGTACAATTTTTACTGTCACCTCATCTCCACTTTTGACTGCCATGTGAAGAAGCGTATTTCCTTTGTTGTTTACTTGATTGCGATTAATACCCTTGCAGTCGAATAGTAACTGCAGTACTTTTTCGCTCCCACTTAAAGCAGCTGCCAATATCGGGGTATCACTGTCCCCATCCACAGGATTTAGGTCCATATTATCTATGGCTAGTAGCATTTTGACTATCCCAATATGTCCGTATTCAGATGCAATAGATAACGGGGTGCTAGCATGATTATTTGCGATGTTTGGATTAAAATTGTCCAGATTAAGGAATAGTTTGGCTACACTTTTGGCCCCGAAACTAGTAGCGTAGTGGAGTGGTGTATCGCCTTTATTAGTCTTCGAAATAGGATCAACATCGGACCAAGACAGTAGCAGCTTCACGATATTTGTATGTCCGTTTGATGCAGCAATGTGAAGTGGAGTTCTACCTCAAAGGTTCTTCGGGTCGGGGCTCACTTGAGGCATTGTTAGCAGTCACTCCACCATCATTTCATTGCCCAACTCAGCAGCTGCAAAAAGTAGAGTATTTCCCGAATCATCGCTTATATCAGGGCAGATGTTTGGATCCCTCAGAAGTAGCGTAAAAATTGAGTTGTCATCACAATGGACAGACTGTGCGAGTGGAGTACTGAGAAACAGAAAACAGGTCGATCTGTTTTGCACGCACCGATGAGGAATGAAACAAACGATGAAGGGAATCACTCACTGGGTAGACAAGTAGAAGAGAAGAAGTTCACTTCTCCAACAAACAGGCCATAGAAACGGGGAACCGTAAATAAAAGGAAGAACAAATGCTGCTAGGAGGAGCAATCACCGCACGCACAAATTGGAGTCAAATTTATTTGTCCGAAGGGAAAATATAATTCCGTCACTGGAATTACTATTGAAAGAAAAACAAAAAGAAATTCGTAAAAGAGAAAATAAATGCATGTTCCCGATCTCGATGTCCGCTCTCCTCTTCTCTCGTCCTATGTTTTCCCTTTTTCCCGATGTTCGTCCGTTGTTGTTTCCTGATGCTTGCCCCACCTAAGTAACAATTTTCCTTGCCAAGACATCAACCCATGGTAACTAGCAAACAAACCCCTAGTAACTGGAAAACAAAACAATCCCCCTCTTTGACTAAATGTCCAAACCGTGAACCTCACGATAACTAGCCTATCCGATAAAAATAAAACACAACTTCTAGCTAAAACACCAAAGACCATTTTCCTTCCCCACAGTACTCCCGAAAAAGTCTTGCCGGTTGATATCGGTACTTTTTAGTTCCATCAATGATGTCACAAGCTCACCGAGACCGAACAATACAGCATAATGTAGTCCAGAAATCCTACTATATACCACGAGTACCATAGATATTTCTCCACCGGTAGACCCTTAGGCATTCCCACAATGGTGACCCTTCCTCAACAACCTCCCTTATTCCGTGTTCTTTGGAAAAATATAGTAAGCTTGCCAATGCATGTTTCTCATAGTCTTGGAGAATGCTAAGGGCACTCATCTTCACTGGCTCTACCATTTGCTTCCCAGCATGGTATCCCCAGTGGTATGAAGCGTAGATAAGAAATGGCATGTTTACGGGCGCCATCTTCACCGATCGGGGTGGAGCCCTCACAGCCGAAAAGTTGAGATATGTCAAACACACCTCGGCAATCCTGGCATGGCCATGGTCAAACAGACTTGTATGAGCCTGTAGGTATTCCTGGAGCATCGAGCGAATCAGATGGACCCTTGATGTTTCTTTACCGATGGTCACAAGTCCCAAACAAGACCCTAGAAGGGTGTGTATCGGAGGGATGTTTTTGGTGTTGAGATCGGTGGATCCAATTTCTACTCTGAGAGCATCACACAATTCACTGACAGACAAAGGCCACTATGTCAAAGACACCCACAACAGAACTTCCATGCTAAGTCTTGGCTGATCCCCACACTGACGGCTTATTCTATCCAGTGTTGCGGCATACACATCATGCAGGCCATTTACTTTTTGGTGTAGTTTTTGTCTTCTCCAGTGTATGCTTGTCTCTCCTACCTAGCATGGCCTCGATTTGCAGCGCAACGAACAAAAATCTTGTAGCACTCGTTAGAAAAGAATTTCAGAGATAAACTATCATTCTGATTTCTCGCTTCAGACTCACATATCGGATGAGTTCTCAGAGATACTCCTCATTATCTCAGATTCTAACTCACTATCCATCGCATCCGGATCTGGGTCTTTAGACATCTTCATGGTGATGTACTTCTTAATATCGCTTTCGTGAGGCTTTATAACGAGATGAGCTATGGGTTCTGAAAGATGTTTCTTTACTTCCTCTTTGAGATGCGGTCTCCCAGCCCGGAATAAGCATGTAGTTGGCGAATCGCGCAGAAGTTCGGGCCTGCGCTCAACCGCATATTCATCCAATCCATCGATGCAGATAAACGTCTAGTGGAAGGATGCGAGGATCTGTGCTAACAGTTTCAGAATATCCGGAAGTCAAAGCCCTCGTCTGCCGATAGGTTCTTCTGACTTTTGGAAAGCCTTGCTAATTTCCTCCGGGAGTTTATTCAAAGCCGCCACGAGTTGCTTTAGAATCCCACCCATCATACTGGTTGTCACTTGTTCCTCCTGAGCGTGAAAGTCGCAATACAAGCATGCAACCCCAACATCATTTCCCTCAAGTTGGTCACATAAGGTGTCAATAACCAAAGAG
>ML120472.1:0-112093 GCA_003788595.2 Choiromyces venosus 120613-1 | reverse complement strand
AAAATTCCGCACCAAGTGCTGCAACCGTGGAATATCCTGTCATAAAGAAATACAAAAGCTCTGAACTCGAAATATAGAGGACACAACATGAATAGGAAGAGACAAACATAGAGCACCTTGAGAATCTCCACCCAGTTTAGGATTCCTTAGTACCCCGCCAGTGTACTGGACCCGGTGCCAGTTGGGCCAGAATAGTGAGTTTGGGTGGCTTTCAGTAGCCCCACGATTCCTTCGTACCCGCTCTGGACAGCGAGCTCAAGAGGTGTAGCGCCGCTCAGATCGCGAGTGTTAAGATCGGAGTCTCCTCGCCCCAGTAAGAGCAATATGGCCGCCTCTCGTCTACTGTAAACTGCCATGTGAAGAAGCGTATGTCCTTTGTTGTTTACTTGATTGCGATTAATACCCTTGCAGTCGAATAGTAACTGCAGTACTTTTTTGTTCCCACCTAAAGCAGCCACCAATAGCAGGGTATCACCATCTCTATCTACTGGATTTAGGTCAATATTGTCCATGACTCGCAGCATTTCGACTATCCCAACATGTCTGTATTCAGCAGAGAGAGATAACGGGGTGGTGCCATGATTATTTGCGATGTTTGGATCAAAATTGTCCAGATTAAGAAATAGTTTGGCTACACTTTCGGCCCCGGATCTGGTAGCGTAGCGGAGTGGTGTATCGCCTTTATTAGTCTTCGAATTAGGATCAACATCGGACCGAGACAGTAGCAGCTTCACGATATTCGCATGACCATGTAATGCAGCAGCGTGAAGTGGAGTTTCACCCCAATGGTTCTTCGGGCCGGAGCTCACTTGAGGCATTGTTAGGAGTCGCTCCACCATCATTTCATTGCCCAACTCAGCAGCTAGAAAAAGTGGAGTAATTCCATTTTTATCTCTTATATCAGGGCGGGCATTTGGATCCCTCAGAAGTAGCGTAAAAATTCAGTTGTCACCACAGCGGACAGACAGTGCAAGTGGAGTACTCCCGCGAAAGTCTGGTTGGTTGGTATCAGTGCTTTTGAGTTCTATGAGTGATGACACAAGCTCATCGAGACCAAATAAAAGAGCGCAATGTAGTCCAGATATCCGAGAACCATCACGGAGGAAATCACGCCACGGGCTGTAATAAAATAGGTATTTCCACAATGGTGAATCTACCTCTCTGATCCCCACCTTTAAATCAATTACATTTCCTGATAAATGGTCACACTCTTCAAGAAAGCTGAGGACACGCATCTTCAATGACTCTGTCATTTGCTTCCCTGCAAGGTATCTCCAGTGGTTCGAAGCGTAGATAAGAAATGGCATGTTTACTAGCGCCATCTCCATCGATCCGGGAAGAGCCCTCACAGCCAAGAAGTTGGGATATGTCAAACACACCTCGGCAATCTTGGCATGGCCATTGTCGAAAAGAGTTGTATGAGCTTGTAGGTATTCCTAGAGGGTCGAGTGAATGAGATGGACCCTCGACATTTCCTTATCGACGGTCACAAGCCCCAGACAAGACTCCAGAAGGGTCTGTATTGGAGGGATGTTTTCGGTATTGAAATCTGTGGATCCAATTTCTACTCCAAGAGCATCACACAATTCACTGACAGACAAAGGCCGCTGTGCCAAAGACACCCGCAACAGAACTTCCATGCCAAGTCTTGGCTTATCCCCACGCTGACAGCTTATTCTATCCAATGTTGTGGCATACACATCGTGTAGGCCATTTCCTTCTTGGTGTAGTTTTTGTCTTCTCCGATGAATACTGGTCTCTCCTAGTATGGTGTCAATTTGCGGCGCAGCTAACAAAAATCTTGTAACACTCATTAGGAAATACCTGCAATAGTCTGTTTTCTTTTCACTTCCAGCTTTCTACTTACATATCAGAAGATCTCTCACAGATCCACGTTATTATCACAGATTCTAACTTGCCGTTCATCGCACCCAGATCTGGGTCTTCGGAAATCGTCATGTTGATGTACTTCTTAATATCGTTTTCGCGAGGCTTTATAGTAAGATGAGCTACGGGTTCCGAAAGATGCTTCTTTACTTCCTCTTTGAGATGCGGTCTCCCGGCCAGGAATAAGCGTGTGGTTGGTGAATCCCGGAGAACTTGTTGCAGAGAGTGCAGAAGTTCGGGCCTGCACTCAATCGCATATTCATCCAATCCATCGATGCATATGAATGTCCGGCGGAAGGATGTGAGGATCTGTGCTAACAGTCTGAGAATATCCGGAAGTCGAAGCCCTCGTCTGCCGATAGATTCTTTCGATTTGTGGAAAGCGTCGCTGATCTCCTCCAGTAGTTCATCCAAAGCCACCACGAGTTGCTTTAGTATCCCACCCATCATACTGGTTGTCACTTGTTCCTCCTAAGCGTGAAAGTCACAGTACAGGCATGCAACTCTGACATCCTTTCCGGAAAACTGGTCGCATAAGGTGTCAATAACTAAAGAGCTAAACCACCTTGTTAGCAGATGCATTGATTAACAAGAAAGAGTGTAGTGCCTTATGTGAGTCTCTCCAGCCCCCGGATCCCCGGAACAAAACAGTGTAGAAGAAACAGACCCATCCTCCGCCTTACACCACTTCCGAAACTCCGTCATCTCCAGAAACCAGATACCTGTACCGTCAAGTCTTCGGATGCTCACATCTTGGTGCCTTCTTTGAGGCTCTAAAGGAGATAACCATTGAAGGACTCTAGATTTCTCGTCCGCAATAGATGTGACGTTATAATTGTTGAAGAGGTTAAAACTGTTGATATTGTCGCTGAAGCCGGGCTTGAAACTTGAACTCATTCTGACTTAATTTTCTTCAATACTCGAGCGGTGGTGTTGATGAAAGGCATGGAGCGGGTAGCTGAGGTTTTGGAGGGGGGTATTGTGTAACATGGATATCCTCCATACCGTAGTACATACTCAAATACAAGAAAAATATGCTAGGACATTGTAGTTTCCTCTCCTAGTAAAGCGCTGTCTATATCCCTTTTGTTTTATCTCAACTGAGGGCTGAGTTTGCAGTGTTTTCCCCTTGTGTAGCCGAGAAGATGAATTCCAATGTCCTAGCACATTTTTCTTGTATTTGAGTATGATACTTAGGGTAGTACTTCCCGCAGGATCAGCAACCTTTATGAGGCTGCCACTTGGGCCTGGTGGTGTATACATGGGCCTCTGCTTACTGCGACCTGGCCACCAAGAAGGTGCTGCAGCGAAAGCTTTGGGGCAATCAACAATGGATTGTAGAGGGGAGCTAAGAATATGACTTTGAGAGCGGGGTTGTCGTGGTTGAAGCTATGTTACTCGTCTTGGATGTCATGTTTTAATTGAGATGAATTTGAAGCCAGATTTTGTACGGAATGTGCGAGCCAGTGAATATACTGGCATACGTATCCTGGGCTAAAAGAGAAGAATGAATAGAATAAGGGAAAAGGCAACAAAGCGAAAGGAAGCGAAATCGGATAACTTATGCTTTATCATACCGACCTGGCACTGAGAGGGCAAACAAGGATCTTTAGCGCTTGAAGAAATAAAACCTATTTTTCGAAAAGCAGGGAAAATTTCAGAGTAGCATAGCGATACATCCCCATTTAATGCTGGGCTTTCATCCTCTATCACCAGTTCAGTCCCTTAACTCCTCTCGTAAATTAATGTTTAGAGCAGTTCTGTTAAGTAGTAGTAGTATAGTGGAAGCGTGAAGGGCTTGAGGGATACAAAGACCATATATTTTCTTGCAGCTTGCCCTCTCTTGTGATCTTGTCACAATCATGCACGCGAAGTTGCATTGTTTACTATTTACCCCCGGACAAATTATTCCCGCAATATTTGACAATTTCAATTGGCAAGACTTTTTTTGTTTACACTCTATCCATGACTATCATACAGTTGACAAAAAAACCACTACACGCTGCGTAGGGGCTTTGGTTATTTGATAGTGGACTTTTTTTTCTCTACCTATTTAGTGCGCCCAGAAGGCGTTTTTTTGTGGTACGAATTATACCACACGTGAGACTGTCTGCACTATCCTTCAACGAATCTTTTTCTTCAGACCTCTCTGGCCAATAATTCCAAACAATCGTGATCCACAAGAGCCCAAGGATTTCTGATTCGTGAACTTCTATGGCCCCGGGCTCCTTGTATGGCCTTCAAATATTCTCCAACAGGATGCGAATTAAGGTTTATTGGGCGATGCCCAATCATATAGTTTGCCTCCCTCTTCAGATTCATCAGATGTGGTGGGTTAGGGTTACTGTAATAGTGAAAGGTATGATAGCCTGAAAAAAAAGTGAAATCCACTGACACCAACTATCGCTCCCATTGTTATATGTGTGGATTCTGCATTTTTCAAAAATCAAAGTTAGCCTGCAATTCTGTTGTAAAATATTTCTCCGGAGCGCATTTCCCTGGCCCATTCATGACGTTCTGCGGCAGTCCTCGTTTTAGTTGGAGAGATATGTTGCTATTTTAGATATATATATCTCTATTCTATCCTTAACTAGCATCTATATCGATTGCCTAGTTTCTCATTCCTCACGTCTAGTTGTGATTTCTGTACTCCATCTCCGATTTGTTCCTTTAGCCTCTTGGTAGCAACGGGAAATACTTTTATCATATATTGGGCACTGTGGCAGAAGTTTTTCCCATTGCTATCAGGAAGTGTGGGGTTATTTTTGATAAATGACAATAGTTAAGTCACCTCCGATCCTTCCTACCGGTGTGGCCTTGGGCAATCTGATGGGGTAGCTTTAGCGGTCATGGGGACATTTTGTCACCCACTAATAACCCTGTTTTGTATGTGGCTTGGCATGCAGAATTTCCTGCATATAAGCCACTTTTCTCTTTTCTTAGGGGGTGATTGGCTTGCCACAATTTCAAATTTTGGTCATCTCAAATTGTAATTTGAAATTAATGCGGGGTAAAATTTCAAATTGCGAATTTCAAATTCCTACGACCCAAGCAGGTACAGAATTGTGAGAATTAGAATTTGAGAAAGTGAGGCTCAACTAAATTTAATTATGGAGAGGAATTAGTGCCAAGAAGGAAAAAATATTGTTAAACAATTCAGCAATAATGACACTGTACTGTACCCCATCTATAAAGGTAATCCCTAACCCATACAAGCTATAACAATTGATGAAAAACCTGTACAACAGAAGCAACAACTACAAACTCAACAAAAATTGCCTATAAAATCTCCAAAAGTGCTCCTTAATCTGGCCAGGAAACCATGAATGATGAAATAAATGAGATCAATGAAATAGCGGAGATACCTGAGCTTGGTACAATGACACTACAAGCAATTGCTGCACTAGCATCAATTCAAAGAGAAATCTATGAGCAGGCACCTACCCGACAACTACAACCAAAGCACACATCTCAGATGTGTGGTCAGCAGTATACTGCTGAGCTGTTAACCTCTACTCATGAGAGACGTATTCTGGAATGCCTTCACATGCCAATGAAAACTTTTCAATCATTGGCAAGTTTATTAAGAGAAAAGTGTCTTCTTAAAGACTCTCATTATACAACTATTGAGCACCAGCTCCACATTTTTATATTTATTGTCACATCGGGTTCCTGCCAATGGGTGGCACAGGAGTGATTCCAACATTCTCCTGAAACTATTAGTCGAATATTTAAAGATGTTTTGGATGCAATAAATCACCTAGTACCAGAGTTTATCCAGATTCCAACAGTAAGCAATACAGACCTTGATGTTATACCACAAGAAATTATAACAAATTCAAAATTCTTCCTTTTTTTTCAGAATTGTCTTGGAGCAATTGATGGGTCTCTGATTCCTTTGAATGTATCTGCAGTAGATGCACCAGCTAATAGAACAAAGAAGGGCTTCACTGCCCAAAATGAATTTTTTGCCTTCAGTTTTGACTGCAAGATTCTATTTGTTTTATCAGGATGGGAGGGATCAGCTCATGACTCTCAAGTCCTAGCTGATGCCTATGATAAAGGCTTTCAAATTCCAAGTGGAAAGTTTTACTTAGCAGATGCTGGATATGGAATATCACCTGAATACCTTACACCCTACTGAGTTGTTCATT
Organism: Choiromyces venosus 120613-1; assembly: GCA_003788595.2. NCBI lineage: Eukaryota > Fungi > Ascomycota > Pezizomycetes > Pezizales > Tuberaceae > Choiromyces > Choiromyces venosus. The sequence goes on along the minus strand of ML120472.1, from coordinate 106,052 downwards.
ATCATTTGAAAGAGCAGATAATTGGGAATCAGGTATAAGTCTCCTTTATAATGATCCTTCTAAATTTATAGTCTTAATACTAACTCTGTATTAATTTCAAAAAGACCACAAAATACAAAAGAATTATTTAATCTCCGCCATGCTTCTGCAAGGAACTGCATTGAGAGGACTCTTGGTATTCTTAAAACAAGATTTGAGATATTAAAGCAAGCATCTAATTATAGTGCAATTACCACAGTGGCAATTTTTAATGGAGTGTGTTGCCTGCACAATATAATTGCCCTTGATGCTATCCCAGCCTCCATGCATGGACCCATTCTTACCAAAGTCAAGCAAGTACATCAAGAGGTAGCTGCAAAAGTTATGCAACCAGTCCTAAATTCTATGCAGTGAAAAAAACTAGGAGAACAGCTGAGAGATAAAATTGCTGGAGATATGTGGGAGAGTTATCAGAAAATTATGGAAGAGAGGAGATTTGAGCAAGAATAATTACAAAAGAAATATAAACTTGACTAGTACTATGTATACTTTTAATATAAAAAAATTATACCTGACTTATTCTAGAAGTATGTGAGTTGATAGCATCCTTTATCCACTCAACCTTGAAATCCTTAGAAAGAACTATGAATGTAACACACTCAATTGGACTCTCCTTAAATACAGATATTATGACCTTTGCCTCTGTCATTGTAAGTTCTCCTAAAGTATACATTGAATTAACTACTTCTAAACACTCAGCATAGGGTCTAAATTCTACAGGAACATTTGTTAACTTAGATGATTTATATCTTTCTTGATTTATATTACTATCCTCTTTTGATGATCTACTATCATCCTTGTGGATACTCCGAGCCCGCTTATCATGTCCTCTTGCTAATATATTATTAATTAACCCCATCATACCCTCTTTGACCTCACCAGCCATTCCCGTAATTTTCTCTAACTCCTGATTTGCTAATTGAGAGGAGGTTAATGATTTTTTTGATCGCCTTGAAGTAATGGTTATAGTAGGGAGCTGATCTAAACAAACTGAGTCAAGTACCTGGTTATTGTCTTCTATCTCACAAGTTGCATCAGATCCTGACCACTGACTAGCATACTCTGTTCTATCCTTGTTGGTATCCCAATGGTCTCCACTATCTCCATCACATTCACTATTTCCATTAGTACTATTGCTCCCACCACCAACACCAACACTAATACCACCAATACCAATACTACTAATTCCAATATTACCTCTACTACCACCATCATCACTAACTCCATCAACTCTACTAATTCTATCAACTCTACTACCTCTATCACCTCTACCTCTATCACCTATACCCCCTCTACCTAGCCTATCCCTTCTATCAACTCCATGATCCGAGTCCCCAATATCTCCACTATATCCATCATATCTATCATTTTCACTTTCGAAACTATTCACCCTTCTACTATTCCTCCTATCTCCTCCCCCACTGGGTTGTCCAATATCTGCATATCTTTCCTTATAGTAAGATATTTCCCTTCAAACCAGTCAGGATTAGGTTGCAATCTCAAATTACTGGATATATTCTGACTATCCTGAATAGTTTGATAGCTAAGCTGACTGCCTCTTCTAGGCAATTGTGAAGATGCTGGGGTTACTGCATTCACTCCTGTAGCAGTCGTATTGCAAAAGATTTCATCCAGTTCTTCATAGTTGTCTAGTGCTTTCTGCCTAAACATCATTGCACCTGGGTGGTTCTACATATTTTTGATGGTTAGTTCTTGTAAGGCAGAAGCCATAATCTTTTTTCTTACTTTGTTGGGTGCTCATACCTTTATATAATCGTTCCATACACTATCAGTAGCAGTTACAACTTTACTTGAATTATTCCAACCAAAGCCAGAAGAGTTCAGTAGTTGGTTAAACATTTTCCAATTTCTTTTATACTAATATCTGCATTAGTACACATGCTCCATAGCATTAAATATTTATTTCAGGGAATGATTCTTACAGTAGCTGATCAGGATTTATTCTGCCCAATTGCCTGGGTCCTATCTTTACTTTCTCTATTGAACTCAGAAAGTATCTCCATCCAAACATCTTTCTTGAAGCTATTATCCAGTTTTTTACCCTTGCGGCATTGGCGAAGCATAGATGTGATTAGGATTTTGTCAGCCATTGTGGTCCATAAGGCTTTTGCTGGTCGTGTAGATATATTGGAAGTCATTGTAATTTGTGTAAAGTTTGTGAATCTAGATTGTTGAAGTTTGACAAGTTTCTTGTAGGTGTAAAGGTGAGGAAGTATTTTTGTTTACTCAAAAGAGGGGTATTTCTTTATTATTATTACATAATCTGACTTTATACTAACAAAAGAACATGCCAAGAAATACTGGCATTTCAAATTTTCAGTATGCCATACACCTCAGAATTTGAGATTACAATTTGACCCCAAATTGCAATTTGAGATGGCCAAAATTTGAAATTGTGGTGAGCCAATCACCCCCTAAGTCTGTGCTTCTCCTTTTGGTCTGTTTTTTTATTCCCTCCATCAAGGTTTCATTTTTTGGATAGTAACTTATATTTCTCAGTCAATGGTATGATATCTGAGGGGTCCCTTCGCCAAGAGCATGGTATTGAAAAGGTTCACTCTACACACATCATTGAGTATGAATCAATCGCATAACTTATCTCAGAAAAAAAATATGCATACTAGCGATACCCTCCTTTGGTGCTCTAATCATGCCAAGGTTGCGGCGTGCAGCCGCAACCCCTGCATGTTCACTGGCTCACAACTGGGGGCACTCTAGAGAGTGCCTGACAGCTCAACATGACTTTGTGGCTCAACATGACTTTGGACTTAAGATCAGTTTGTCTAAAACATGACTTCATGGCAAAATAAGGCACTAGAGCATAACATAACATTTTATTATCATAGAATATTTTATTTACATAATGTTTCGCAATCTAGCCTGTTGCCTAATTCCTGCAATAATGAGCCTGGATGTTTTCCTTTTTTGAATCTGTTGAGCCCGCCTCTCCTTTGCTATAGCCTTTGCCTTTGCCTTAATATCATCAAGGAAAGGTTTGCCCTCTTCCTTATCCAATTTTTTTTGAGCATTCTGAGCCCTACATAGATCCCTCTCTGCTTTTTCTACTGCCATATCCTCCTTTCTTTTGGCCATTTGACGTGCATCAGAGGCATAAATAACTCCTACTTTTTGGATCTGCCTTCTGCTTTGTCCTCTTCGTCTGGCATTTCTTGCCTCCTCTGCTGCTCAAGTATGCTCCATGTGCTCCATCGCTAATGCACCTGACTGTGCAAGAGCTAATCCACCTTGTAGTACAAGCTTAAGCTTATTTTCAAAGCTTGGAGATAGCCATTTACTCTCTTGGAGTAATTCATCACTCATTGTTTTGAGACTTGCAATTGTAAGAGGAATACCAGAGGCAGATTCTGATTGTGGAAGGGATTGTTGATAGGAAGGAATGGTTGCCTCTCGGAGTTTTGATATGACAAGATTGGGATTGTATGGAATAAGCACAGTTGCACGAAATGCTGATTGAATGGTTGAGGACTTGAGGGTTTGCTGATGAATGGTATCAATTGTGTCCAAAAATTCAGATTTGTCAAAGTTACCACACCCAGTTCATGTAGCAGTCTCAACAGCCTCTGCATGATAATGCTTATAAGGTTGAAAGACAACCACATCTAGGGGTTGAAGAAGATGACTGGAGTGGGCCGGGAGGCAAAATACAATAATCATGTGGGAATCGGAAAAGTCAAGGAACTGCTTTGTGTAGTGAGAGCCAAAGCCATCAAGAAGTAAAAGATGATAATCTCCAGTAAGACGAGGAGCAGAGAAGTGTTCAAAGTGGACAAACCACTTCATTGTGAGCTCATTATTCTTGTACCCAGTTTCGGAGTTCCCTACAAGGTCATTATCTGGAACTCGTGTTCTGGTATACCTAGATTCCTGATGGATAATGCCAGGAACAATTACCATCGTTGGTAAAGTGACTCTATCACCACTGATTGTCTCACAAACGCTTACCAGCTTACGATTTGTAGAGCTACCAAGATATGTCTGCCTTGTAGGGTCCCTTGTAATAATCCATTGGTCACGCCCAATCCCAATACGGAATCCCGTTTCATCAAAGTTGTATTTATCGCAATCCTGGATTTGGTACTGATGGCATACAGCCAAATACTCCTCAAAACAGGCTCTGATACTATCAGGTTGGTGTGCATTTTTTCGGTCAAGATCGATTGAAACTTGTTTGTGAATGGAATATTCAGGATGGCAGTTGAGGAATCCTGGAGCCTAATGGTCGCTTACAACAGGGGCTACATCATTGCCAGAATATGCATACTGAAGTATAGCATTTGCACAGCCTGAGACCATTTGCAGATGAGTACTGGTACCAATAGTATCAAGACAGTCAAGATACTGGCAAACTGCCAGTTCCTGATCATCAGTGAGCTTATGGTTGGCTCCAGGCCTCTGTTGGTGAGACTGGTACCTCGTAGTTGTGGGCAATCTCTGTAATGTTTGGATACTTGGTCGCATTGGTACTTAATTATGCAATTATAGCCTGAATCCATACCTTGACATCTGCATAAGGCTCAACGCACTCACTTGGAAGGATAAAAGATTCCACTTTTGGCATGTTTTTCGATGTTGGTAGTTTGGCTTGGTGGTGTGTTGACAGAGGTGTCTGTTTTACGATGTTTTGGTTGTCGCTTATGATTTTTTATTCTTGGGTATCAAGACATCAGTTGATGATTTATATTAATATACTTAATCTAAATTAACTGAAATAATAAATATATTAAAAACTCAGATTATATTCTCCATAGTTAAAACTAGCCACAAAGTCATGTTGAGCTGTCAGGCACTCTCTAGAGTGCCCCTGGTTGTGAGCCAGCGAACATGTGGGGGTTGCGGCCGCACGCCGCAACCTTGGCACAATTATTGCATGGCTTTCAGAATATAAGTGTCCTGGGGCATGAGGGTAGCTTCCAGAATACAAACTGGTATGGATTTTTGCATTCAACAAGTTGATCCATTTTTGTCACTCACTTTTTTATTTTATTTTAGTAAATAGATACGGTAGTGGATTGGGGGAATATTGGGCAAAGCTATGTATCACTGGCATACAGTGCTGTACTCAGGTGACAATGTTTGTACCCCATGATAGACTGTTACTATAATACCGATCAGATTCAACGAAGCTTTGGCGGACAGATAAGAATTGATTTACCCGAGTAATGGCCTTCCTTTGACTATAACGACGGCTTTCGGTTGGCCAAATACAGATAGAGTGGTGTCTTTGGTTATTGGTATCCGGTACATGCATAGGGCACAATCACTTTCAGAACCAATGAACCAGCGTGTAAGTGTGATGGACATGCAGCGATAACCCATATGAAGATAGTTGGGGAAGAAAAAAAGGACTTTATTATGATCAAGGATTACAGTGCATATTATCGTTACAACCCTCCCTTCGGAGGCTCAGGGCTGGCGGATGCCTCCTGTGCACGGCAATCATTGGTCCACCAAATTCAGGGGGAACACAGCGACCAGCCGCACCACCCCCCTTTTATTCAACTCTTTTCGTGAAAATACTATAACAATCAACCCACTTCCCATATCAATACCTGACCGTATTTTGGGTTATTTCTGTATACTATATCTACATTCAGTCAACGATATCGACAAGTTATCATCATGGATCCGACAAAGTGCACAAACTCAGTCGGCCTGGGTGACAGGAATTACCGCAGTAGCAGCGTTACACATAGTTTCAATACTATACCTTCATTACCAATACGACCGACGACACTCCGGAAATTATGCAGTGGCTTTCGCCACTGGAGCCCCACAGCAGGCATCAAGGTGTTCGCAGTGATCGATTAGACGGTGTCGGGAATTGGCTTCTGGAAACAAACGAGTTTCGGGAGTGGAGGAGTGGTGAGGGAGGAGCGGATAAGGCTGTGTTGTTTTGCCACGGGAATCCGAGAGTAGGCAAAACATTTCTCAAGTTCGTAGCTAAGTTTTCCCTAGACACAAAAGAAAGCGTTTCTAACGCCAATCCACAGGTCTCGGAGATGCTTACGGAATAACCCTTGCATGAATGAAGGCGCAGAGCGAGAGCCGACCCAGACTTGGATTGGAAGCCTTGATGTGGGTATCGAACGAGCGACCCTTACAAGCCAGCGAGCTCTGCCATGCCTTGGCGGTAGAGATAGGATCTACGGATCTGGATCCTGAGAAGGTTCCAGTGATACAAACACTCTTGGGATGTGCGCTGGGGCTCCTCGCGTTTGAGAAAGCTTCATCCACCGTTCAACTCGTCCACTACACTCTACAGGAGTATCTTGTCAATAATCCGACCCTTTTTCAAAGTCCTCACTCGCTGATCGCGGAGGTCTACGTCTCCTACCCCAATTTTCGAAGCATCCGGGATCTTTCGCCAACACTTGACTCAGCCCCACCAACAGCGCCTCTTCTATATTATGCCTCCTGCCACTGGGGAAGTCACGCAAGAAAGAAGATGAACAGGAATGTCAATTCACTAGCGATTAAAGTTCTGGATGAATTCGATCAACACATATCCTCTCGGCCGCTTTTACTGGTTTATAATAATCAGAAAAAATGGGATGAGCCAGGCTTTTTATGGAAGGGATGGCCAACGGGGATTTGCCGGACTTCACGGGGCAGTTTATATCGGGATTTCTGAGATTGTTACTGCGCTATTGGACATGAACAAATGGGATGTTAATGCAACCGATTGTGTGGGTACGACGGCCCTTATATGGGCAGTTAGAAGAGGCCATGAGGAGGCAGTGAAGATCCTTTTGTACCGAAATAATGTCAATCCGAATACGGCAGACACTAGTGGTCGGACACCGCTCTTGTGGGCCGTCCAGCGCGGGTATGAGGAAGTGGTAAAGATACTTTTGGAACGAAAGGATGTCAATCCGGATACGGCAGACACTATTGGCCGGACACCGCTCTCCTGGGCAGCTCAGAGCGGGGATGCGGGAGTGGTAAAGATACTTTTGGGACGAAAGGATGTCTATCCGGATACGGCAGACACAAAAAGCCGGACACCGCTCTGGTGGGTAGCTAGGAACGGGCATCCGGGAGGGTAAAGATGCTTTTGGAACGAAAGGATGTCAATCCGGATACGGCAGACACAAAAAGCCGGACACCGCTCTGGTGGGCAGCTGGGATCGGGCATCCGGGAGTGGTACAGGTACTCTTGGAACGAAAGGATGTCAATCCGAATACGGCAGATATTGGCGGTTGGACACCACTCATATGGGCAGCTAAGAACGGGAATCCGGGGGTGGTAAAGATGATTTTGGAGCGAAAGGATGTCAATCTGAATACGGCAGAGACCAAATATGGCCGGACACCGCTCTCGCTTGCTGCTAAGGAGGGGCATGTAGCAGTTGTAAAGATGCTGTTGGAGCGAGAGGACCTCAATCCAAATCCAGCAGAGACTGATGATGGCCGGTCGCCACTTATGTGGGCTGCAGAGGCCGGGCATGATAAAGTAGTAGAGATGCCTTTGGCATATGAGGATCTCAACCCCCACACAGCAGGCTTCAGCGGCGAAACTGCCCTTTCACTAGCCACCTCGAAGGGGCATTCAGCAGTTCACGTTACTCACAGAACATAATCACTCGGTCACAAAGACATCAGATATCGACGAAGTCCCAGGGCTCCCCTCATCAGAGCCTTCCGGCCTCCCGTCACCTGAGCCGTTGGACCTCCCTCAAAACACATCTCAGCCAGTCCTCTTAAGTTCCCATCCAGCCACGGATCCTTACTCCTGTTCTCCTAATCCTCCATCACCCCTCCACAGTGTCTTTCGCCATTGTGCCAATGTTACCTGCTTTATCCTCATCCTCTGTCTTCTTCCGATAAGTCCATCATGGCCAACCATGTCACTGCCATTCGATAGATGGTTAGTCTTCGCGAGCTGGGTATGGACACAACTTTCACGGCTCTGAGGATCAACGAGAAATGATTCCTGAGTCAATGGGATCTAGCACTGAGAGTCCAACCATGACCTATTGAGCTTAATCTATGTGTATTCATTTTGTAGATTTTTATCTCCCGTTTTCTTAGCTTCTTCGGATTATTTCTTGTCTCTTTTCCCTGTACACTACCTATAAATCTTTCTTTACCATTAGATGTCATATTTTCCCTCTATTATCTTGTCAACTATATTTAGTAATAGGATTGTATCATAGGTGTTGAACTCCTTAGAAATCTAAATTCCACAGCCGTAAAGATCTTTTTTGGACTACGAGAACACATTGGTGGGATCGAATCCGCACCGGGGGTCTACCTACAAAATGTGAAATTGTAGCTACCCTGGCTAATTAAGTTGATATCGGACGAGCATGACATAATAATAATGCAATTAATATCTGATTTGCAATGCGAAATGCTTTAACTCGGAGTTATTGATAATTTCATTTTTTTCCATCCAATAGTGGATTAATATTATTGTGTTCGGAGGTGACCAGTGAAGGAAAACAAAAAAGAAAAAAACAAAAAAACATCACAAGGTGATTCGCCGTTCTCAGATAATGTCCTCTATTAAGCCCATCCATGGCATATTTCAAACCTACTACCTTCGCAAGGAAAACTATAACATTGAGCAACCTAAGGAGTTCTCTTGTTGATTCTTGCTCACCTGCGCACATTCGGTTCTCCGAGCCCAGCCGGTTTCAGAGAAATACTCTCCTAGCTCTATCTCATTTTAATTAGTTATCATTCAATCAGCTTTACTTAGTTAGCATTCATAAACAATAACTCCGGGGGTCTTACACTTTCTCGGAGATGTCCTCGCTGATGTCGTTATAGGTCCAATTGTCCTAACACCGCGAGGTGTCACAAAAGACTCGTGGGAATAAAAATTCAATCGGTAACAATATTTTAAAAGACAGAGAATGAGAAGGAAGTAATCGCACCGCTGGTCTGCACTTGTATATCCACAACATGAGAAAGCGCCGGCGCAAGAATTATCACCGGAGGCGAAGCTGTTGTGCTCATCTGAAAGGATTCATTCACCGACACTCCGGAAAGTATCATACATACAAACGATGGAAATCCATTGCCTCAATCCAATCTTTAGAAACCTTTCCTTTTCTTCTCTACTTTCTTGTTTGGCCGATCCGGAATCTTGTTATAAAATCATTTCCAAGGATTGTGTTTTGTAATGTTGTGGTCACTTAAATTATAGCTCTGCTAACTTTAGTGATTAGTAAGTAAATGGTGTTTGGATGCTCATGCTTGTGGCTTGAATTGTTGGTGTATCCTTCCATTTCTGCAATGCGGTTTTCCTGGAGCTTTGGCCACATGTATTCTGGCTAGAGCTTTTACTGCCAGTGACCGATGGCATTTTTTTTCATAAGATGCAGTCTAGCTAGTGCTTTTCTTAACGGTGTAAGCTCAATTCAGTCGAGTGTGAAGGACTTCATCCCATATTTCTAAGCTTCAAGAAATATCCAGTCTTCCATCATACCATTATCAGGTACATAAACCCACTGATGAACTCAATAGAAATGGATTAGGGCATCAAAGAGTTTCGCGGATCCACAATATTTGGGGGTTTCCAAGGAGTGGGTATTATCCTCGATTCTAGAGGACGGAGGAAAGGTGGTCTCCTTTAAACCTCTGTTTTGTGGAGAAGAGTGATTTTGATTGACAGGATGTTACTTTGCCTTGTTTTTGTGTTTTCTTGCTATCCTGGAGTGTATGGGCTCTCGATACCACAGGGTCAAGACATTCCCGGACGGTCGGTAGAGCCCTGTGTAAACCTTCTAATGGGTGGAGTGATGTTGAAACGATGTAACCCAGACATAACTTGATGATATAAACCCTAACCCTAATTCTCCCAGCAAGCTGTTAGTGGTATCAGAGAAATAATATAAGGCAAATTGGAAAAATAATACAAAGGAGGAAGTAATTAATAGTGGAGATAAACTCTATCATGTCGTGCCACCTGCAAGCAATGCCCGTCATGATGGAGATTGTTTCAACCACTTTGATGGTTATCATACCCAATACTCATAGTCAAGAGCGGAGTGTGATGTATGGAACTAATATAGGCTTATAGAAACGTTGAGATCAGCTACTACTAGTATGCTCAAGGTCGGTAGTCGCGTGGGATATGAGGGAATTGATGTCTTCCATTTAGATGTCAGAAAACACCGGTTTGGCATGATCTTCGCCACTTTTGAAATGTGTTTGTTGAGCCACGTGTTCCTCCCCACGCTTTCTCATGTAATAAAGCCAAAACCTTATCGAGTTTTGTGGGCTACCAAGAGAACTCCCCTCCGAACCATCATGACCTGGCTCTGGTGGAGTCTGTTTCAACCCAAATGGCCATATTGACAATCCCAGTATCCCATTGAAATCGCTTAGGCTAGGAAACCGGAATAACTTTCGCAGTGCCTAGGATGGGTAGAAGTGTCAGATGTAAAACACTTGACAATGCAACGCCGCATTGATAGATCGCCGGAGTCCCAAAATTAGAGAGAAAGCACAATTCTAGCCTCAGTGAGAAAATAGTGAATTTGGCTTGTTACCTGGAGAAAAATGGGGCACACGATCTCGTTTGTTGTTAATGAATCGAATATCGTCGTCAAACAGGAGGTTGCATAGCATTCTAGACCTTGAAGGCTGTCGGAAAGGTCTACCATGCGTGAAATATCCCTTTCTCTCTCAACCGTTGGTGCGGTCTAACTCGAGATAATTCGCCTGTTGAAGTGATAGGCTCGTACCAGCCATCAGTCTCGCGAAAACCACCTCGAGGGAGCGGGAGCCGGGGTTCCACTGTCATCACCACCTCTCACTCGTTTTCTGTTTTCTCCTTGTGGTAGCGGGTGTGTGAGGATTATGCAGAGTGGCATGGCCCTAATATGGCGTCTCTCAGCACTACCGAGTTTGCTATACGTTTGCAGGTGATACAGGATTGATGGGAACAGCGACAGTACATAGGTGACCAGTGATCATATTCATCAACCTTTCAGTCCTGAAAGGTGCTGGAACCCCTTTCCCGGACAGTGATGTTTCCCCCACCTACTGTCAAAGGTTTTGCGCCCTCACTACCTTCGGAAATTGTGAAAAATTCACATCAAGTAACATGAGATGCACTGACTAACTTACCTCCTGTTACTACATTACACAATACGATGGGGAAAGTCAAAGGTTTTTTTTTTGAAGGAATACGATTTTGGCTGAAGTCCAGCTAGAAATCCCAAGTCCTTATAACACAAGCTTGTGGCGGCCCAGATTGTGAGACATGGTGGCTGATGTGGCTGGAGTGCAAAGCTCCTTCTCAACACAAGAGAGTTTACCATTTATTTGCTGGTAAGCTTGTATGGTGAGAATATAGATAGTACCTCGATGATCACATTCATCAACCATTTGGTCCTGAAAAGTGCGGCAACTCCTCTTTGTGAAAACCATGCTTGTAACTTCTATAAGGTTCCGAGCTCTCACGACCTACCGTCATTGTGAAAGATTCACATCAGGTAACACGAAAAGCCCTGACCATCTTCCGTCACATACTTAACTTGATACGATGGGAAATCAAAAAGCTTTTTTTATTATTACTAAATTCGGGCTTGCCTATCGTCGGCGTAGCACCGTAGAAACTGATGAAATTCGCTATCCCCGGACCAGGATGTCTTAATTCCGCCCCAGTTAGATACCGTACTGTTCGAGATTTTGGCGTAAACAATGGATTGTGATTGACTGGTGCTCGTTGATATACATTGGCCTATGTATGAGAAACGCTGGCGGAGGTGAAATTCCACTGTCTAACTGGAGCGGAATTAACACATCCTGGTCCGGGGATAGCGAATTTCATCAGTTTCTACGGCAGGCTAAAGTCCTTATTGTACGACCTTGTGGCTGCCTAGGCGGTGAGACATGAGGCTCATGTAGGTGGGGCGCGAATCTCCAGTCAGGTCTTTGGGCGGCTCGGCTTGTGACACGAGCCGTAGAAAAACTATCTCACTTGGAGCGAACAAGTTCGACTGTCAAAATAAGCTTTTAAAAGCCCCGGGCAAGGATATTACCAAGTAGCTACAGCCAGCAAGAAACTAGTGGTGGCTTTAACTTCGGTTGTGGAAGTGTGAATTAACTTAGTGCTCAATTAACCCAGGGAAATGGGGTCAATGCAACGACTCATCCGTGAGTAATTACGATCCAATCAAGTACTGTACCGCTATGTTGGAAAAGTGAGGTACAAGGTACAGGCATAAAAAAGCGGTACGGAGCAGGGGTGTTGATGTTGGCTTTGTTGGGACTTAGCGGTTCGGCACGGGCGAGAAGAGCGTAGTAGGGCTTAAAAATATGGTTCGCAAAGTAAAAAAATATAGAAGAGAGAAGGGGTGTCAACTATTATTGTGATGAGAAAAGATAAATAGAGGACAGAAGAAGAGAAAGATAACCTTTGACCATACTATCAAAACACTCATCAATACACAACCATGGTCCCAGTTACTTGTAGCCTTAGCGGTGCTTCTGCAGCAACCTCCCCTCCTCCACCACACCCACTTAATCGTGCCAAGGTTGCGGCGGTGGCCGCAACCCCCGGATGTTTGCAGGTTCACAACCTGGGGCACTCTAAAGAGTGCCTGCCAGCTCAACACAACTTTGCGGCTCAACACAACTTTGTGGCTCATCATACTAACTTTGCAGCTCAACACAACTTTGTGGCTCAATACAACTTAGTGGCTCAATAAAACTTAGTGACTCAGCATAAATTTGTTAATTGGCATAACTGTTAGGTATAATAATATTATGATCCTACAAATTTTGATAAAATAAAACTTCCACAAAGAAACCACACAGACCATACATATCACGAAATTATGCCACTAGCTCTAGCCTTCATCCTACCAAGCTCGTGAGTTGAGCCCTACGAAGAGGTTGAGAGATGAATCCAGGCAGCTATTACATTTATTCAAACCATACCCAATGAGCAAATCAACATTGCAGAAATTGCTCGCAGCTATGAGATTCCTACTACCCGACTTTGTGGATGCTTACAAGGTCAACAGACCAGACAGGAGCATGCTGGAACCAACCGCAAACTCTCAGAAGATCAGGAACTGGCTGTATGTCAGTATCTTGATCGTCTCGATTCAATTGACACTAGTGCCCGCCTCCAAATGGTCTCCAGTTGTGGGAATGCAATCCTAGCATATGGTCAAACAGACTCTGAACCTGCACCCCAAGTTGGTGATCACTGGGCACCATGCTTTCTTGACTGGCATCCTGAATACCATATTCGTATGCAGAAAACTATTGATGGAGACCGGAAAAATGCCCACCAACATGACAATATTCGTAATTGGTTTGTGAAATACAGTCAAGTATGCCAGGAGTACAATATTCAACCACAGGACCAGTACAATTTCGATGAGACTGGTTTTCGTATTGGGATTGGTCGTGACCAATGGATCATCACACGAGATCCAACCCGACAGTCTTATCTTGGCAGCTCAACCAATAGAGAGCTAGTCACTATCTGTGAGACTATAAGTAGTGATGGAGTTGTTTTGCCTCCTATGATTATAGTTCCTGGTGTCATTCACCAGGAGTCTTGGTATACAACTATGAGTATACCAGATGATTACCTTGTCACCACATCGGACACTGGTTACAGCAATGATGACTTAACCATGAAATGGCTTGTACACTTTCAATGCTTCTCTTCCAAATACCAGATTAGATCCTATCGACTTCTTTTGCTAGATGGCTTTGGCTCGCATTGCACAAAGCAGTTTATCGACTACTGTGATAACCACAAGATTGTGGTGTTCTGCCTACCTCCTCATTCAAGTCATCTTCTCCAGCCATTGGATGTTGTTGTATTCCAGCCCTATAAGCATTACCATGCCAAGGCAGTTGAAGCAGCCACACAGATGGGATGTGGGGAGTTTGACAAAGCAGAATTCCTAGACCAGATTGATTCAATTCGCCAACGGACATTCAAATCATCTACGATTCGATCAGCTTTTCATGCAACTGTCCTTATTCCTTTTAATCCTTCTCTTGTTATTTCGAAGTTAAGAGAAGCAGTTCCTGTATCAAGCTATCCACCTGATCACGTTCCTGGATCTGCATCTACTAGCACTATTCTTACAATTCCTAGCCTGAGAGCTCAGGGTGAGGAATTGCTGCACGATGCGAAAGACATGTCACCGGACTTCCAACTCCGTCTTAAGCTTGTTCTCCATGGTGGACTAGCACTTGCACAATCGGGCGAATTGGCAAAGCAGCATATGGAAAACACACAAGCTGCAGACCAAGCCCGAAGTGTGAGGCGTAGAGCTCAAAACTGAAGGTAAATGCAAAAAGGCAGAGTCCTATATGCATTAGAGGTGTGCCAAATGGTTAAAAGTAGAGAAGTGGTTGAGGTCGAAAAGGCAGAAAAACAATTGCGTAAAGCACAGAATGTGAAAGAAAGGGCTGATGCTGCTGCACACAAACCTTTTCTTGATGAGATAAAGGCTGCATATAAAGCCAGGTGTGCTAGGCAAGCACAGCATAAGAGATTGTCTAAGCAACAAGCAAGGTTGCAGAACTGAATGTATATTAAAGCTCTTTTATTATAATTTTCTAGTACATACTTCAAATGTTATATTTATCTCCCAAAATTGAACCAGTTTAAGCCACATAGTTATGTTGAGCCACCAAGTTGTGTTGAGCTGCAAAGTTAGTATGGTGAGCCACAATGTTGTGTTGTGCTGGCAGGCACTCTTTAGAGTGCCCCAGGTTGTGAGCCTGCGAACATCTGGGGGTTGCAGCCACCGCCGCAACCTTGGCACGATTATCTCATTTTTTCATCATTTTCTCAATTTTCCTTTCCCATAAAACAACATTTCTTTAAGTTTAAGCAATTGAAATCAGTACTTTTCAGTACCTTTGGTTACTTTTTACCACTGTGAAATACCTTCATCCCATGTATCTCCGTACCAATTATCTGTAGAAAACACTTGTTTACCGTACCACTATTTTATCCCTGACCCTTGTACCCCATTCCACGGCTATCAGAATATAGGTCAGGGCATGAGGGTAGGTTCCAGAATACAAACTATCATATGATAGTAGGGATTCTTGCTTTTGACAAGTTGACCAGTTTTCGTCACTCGATTTTTCTGGCAAAACAGATAGTAGATCGGGCGATTATTGAGCGAAGCGATGTCATGCATTATACGGTACAGTGCATGGACTAAGTGATAAAGTTTGTGCCCCATGATGGACTATCACTACCGATTAGATTCAAGCAAGCATTAATAGACCTATAAGAATTGATTTACTGGTATTTGTTACAAGGCTGGTTTTCCTTTGACTATAATGATGGCTTTCGGTTGGCCAAATGCAATTAAAACGGTATCTTTGGCTATCGGTATCCGGTACATGCGTAGGTCACCGACTACCCACAATCACTTCAAGAACCAATAATGAACGCGGTAGTAAGTGTGATGGACATGCAGCGATAAAATATATCAAGACAGTTGGGAATACTTTATTATGATCAAGGATCACAGTGCATATTATAGTTCCAACTCTCGCTTCGGGGGCTCAAGGCTGGCCTATCCGACCTTCAATCGCGTCGGGTGTGGGGGCAAACAAGTGGACAATCGTGCTACAAGGCGGGCATTTCAGCTTAGTTTTGACAAGTGGAGAGGGGGTTAAAGGTAAGTGAGGCGAACTGGTTCTCATTGGCTCCTGGGTCACACGGCCGATGAGAGAGTAGAATTTCAGGAAATTTCCATGGTTACATTCACCAAATGTTCACCGGTTAAGGTTCGCCTCACTTTGTTTTTTGTTTTTTTTTCTTTTCCGAACACTTCGATTTTATAATGACTAGGGTTCGCCTCACATGCTCACCCCCTAGTATGATACAAATAATGTGCTTGTAGGATGGTATGACTGCCATTCAGCCGTAGCACTGGTCGATGCCTCCTGCGCACGGAAATCACTGGCCCACCCAATCCGGGGGGAACGCAACAACCAGCCGCACCACTCCGCTTTCATTCAGCTCTTTTCATGAAAATTGTATAAGTTAACAGCCAACCTATTTCCCATCTCGATACCCCACCGCATTTATCGTTATTTGAGTATACTATATCTACATTCAACCAGCGATTTGGGCAGATTATCATCATGGATCACGAAAAATGCGCATCTCTCAGAGTAGGCGACCGGAATTCCACCGTCGGCAACATAACAAATAGTTACAACACAATCTTCAATGGGTCAGGCGAGGATAGGCACATCATGCAGTGGCTCTCTCCACTGGAGCCTCAAAATCGGCATGATGGTGTACGGAGTAACCGGCTAGAAGGTGTGGGAAATTGGCTTTTGGAGACAAACGAGTTTCGGGAGTGGAGGAGTGGTGAGGGAGGAGTGGGTAAGGCTGTCTTGTTTTGCCATGGCGATCCGGGGGTGGGCAAAACATTTCTGAAGTACGTAATGGAGCTTTCTGGAAAAGGAATCGGAGGCGAATATTTCTAACAACAATCGATGACTACTAGTTGCTTAGTGATGGACCATCTCTACGATCGTGCTCGAGAAGAAGACATCACCGTGGCAGGAGTGTACTGCGAGTTCCGGGAACAGGAGGAACAGACAACGGCGAATGTGATCGGGGCCATCCATAATCAGCTGTTGCTAAAATACGAGGAAATTCCGGAACGTGTACGAACAGAGTTTCAGATGGCAAAAAAGGAGTCAGGTCGAAGGCCGCAACTTGGTGGTCATGTTAGAATGCTGAAGACTACCATTTCATCACTGCCGCAAGTATTCCTCTGCTTCGATGCTCTCGACGAGTTCACCCCTAGGCAACTACCGGAGCTTCTTGTTTCGCTGAGAGAGATCATTCGGGAGATACCGAGCGTGCGAGTGTTCCTCACTGGGAGGTCTCATGTCGAGCAGCAAGTAACACGACATATGAAGAAGGCGGTTACAATACCCATTAGTCCGGACGCTAATGACATCCAGAAATACGTGGAAAAGAAGCTGGAGTTGGACATTGAGCCTCAGGCAATGAATAATACATTAAAGGCAGATATTGTCATGACTATCCGGGAAAGGATAGCCGAAACGTGAGCCAACAACCTATTTCAATATCTTCAATGCATTTTGTATTTTAACTAACCGTTTTTTGTGTAGTTTCCTCCTTGTTTCGCTCGTCATAGACGCAATCCTGGCGGAAGTGACTATCTCGGACAGAAGAGGAAAGCTGAACGAGATGACAACAGGCAAAGGTCTCGGGGATGCCTACGGGATAACCCTTACACGAATGGAGGCGCAGAGCGGGAGCCGACCTAGACTTGGACTAGAAGCCCTGATGTGGATATCGAATGCCGAACGGCCCTTACAAGCCGACGAGCTTTGCCATGCTTTAGGTGTCAAGATAGGATCCACAGATCTAGATCCTGAGAACATTCCCACGATACAAACACTCTTGGGATGCTCTCTAGGGCTTATCACCCTTGAGAAATCCTCCTCCAACGTTCGATTAGTACACTACACTCTGCAAGAGTATCTGATCAATAATGCGACCCTTTTCCAGAGTCCTCACTCCATGATCGCAGAGGCTTGCCTAACCTACCTACATTATCGAAGCATCCGGGATCTTTCGCCAACACTTGCCTCAGCCCCACCGACAGCCCCCCTTGTACAATATGCTGCCTGTTATTGGGGAATTCATGCAAGAAGGAAAATGACAGAGAATATAAAGTTACTAGCAATGAAACTTCTCGATAACTTCGATAAACACATATCCTCTCAGCTACTTTTACTGCTTTACGATAAAGAGAAGGACCTGACTGACCCAAGCTTTGATGAAAGTGATGGCCCTGAGGGATTTACCGGACTTCACGGAGCAGTATATATTGGGATTTCCGAGGTTGTTACTGCTCTATTGGATATGAACAAATGGGATGTTAATGCAACTGATTGTATGGGTATGGCGGCACTCATATGTGCAGTTAGAAGAGGCCATAGAGAGGTAGTGGAGATGCTTCTGGAACGAAACGGCGTCAATCCAGATACGGCAGACACTGGGGGTCGGACACCACTCTCCTGGGCAGCTGGGGCGGGATACGAGGAAGTGGTAAAGATCCTTTTGGAGCGAAAGGATGTCAATCCGGATACGGCAAACACTGATGGTCGGACACCGCTCTCCTGGGTAGCTGCTAATGGGCATGAGAACGTGGTAAAGATACTTTTGGAACGAAAGGATGTCGGCCCGGATACGGCAGACTCAGAGTGCCGGACACCGCTCTGGTGGGCAGCTAGGAACGGGCATCCGGGGGTGGTAAAGATGCTTTTAGAACGAAGGGATGTCAACCCGGATACGGCAGACACAGAGTGCCGGACACCGCTCTGGTGGGCAGCTGGGAACGAGCATCCGGGGGTGGTAAAGATACTTTTGGAACGAAAGGATGTCAATCCGAATATGGCAGCTAATAGTGGTTAGACACCGCTCGTTCGGGCAGCTTCGAACGGGTGTATGGGAGTGGTAAAGATACTTTTGGAACGAAAGGATGTCGGCCCGGATACGGCAGACTCAGAGGGCCGGACACCGCTCTGGTGGGCAGCTGGGGACGGGCATCCGGGGGTGGTAAAGATACTTTTGGAACGAAAGGATGTCGATCCGGATACGGCAGACACAGAGGGCCGGACACCGCTCTGGTGGGCAGCTGGTAGCGGGCATCGGGAAGTGGTAAAGATGCTTTTGGAACGAAAGGATGTCAATCCGAACATGGCAGATACTGAAGGTTGGACACCGCTCATATGGGCGGCTTGGAACGGGCAACCGGGAGTGGTAAAGATGCTTTTGGAACGAAAGGATGTCAATCCAGATACGGCAGACACTCGGTTTGGACAAACAGCACTATCCTGGGCGGCTGATAAGGGGTATGAGAAAGTGGTAAAGATACTTTTGGAACGACAAGATATCAATCCGAATACGGCAGATATTGGAGGTTGGACACCGCTCATATGGGCAGCTAAGAACGGGCATCCGGGGGTGGTAACGATGCTTTTGGAGCGAAAGGATGTCAATCTGAATACGGCAGAGACCAAATATGGCCGGACACCGCTCTCGCTTGCAGCTAAGGCGGGGCATATAGCAATTGTAAAGATGTTCTTGGAGCGAGAGGACCTCAATCAAAATCCAGCAGAGACTGATGATAACCGGACTCCACTTATGTGGGCTGCAGAGGCCGGGCATGATAAAGTAGTAGAGATGCCTTTGGCATATGAGGATCTTAATCCCCACACAGCTGACTTCGGTGGCGAAACAGCACTTTCACTAGCCACCTCGAAGGGACATTCAGCAGTTGTCAAGTTACTCACAGAACATAATCACTCCCTCACAAAGACATCAGATACCGACGAAGTCCCATGGCTCCCATCATCAGAGACTTCCGACCTCCCGTCACCAGAACCGTTGGACCTACCTCAAACCACATCTCAGCCGGTCTTCTCAAGTTCTCATCCAGCCACGGATCCTCACTCCTGTTCTCCTGATCCTCCACCACCCCTCCATGGTGTATTCCGCCATTGTATCAATGTTACCTGCTTTATCCTCATCCTCTACCTTCTTTTTTTGATGAGTCCATCCTGGCCAACCGTGTCACTGCCATTCGATAGATGGTTAGTCTTTGCGAGTTGGGTATGGACACAACTTTCGCGGCTCTGGGGATCAACGGGAAATGATTCCCGAGTCAATGGAATCTAGTACTGAGAGTCCGGTCATGATCTATTGAGCTTAATCTATGTTTATTCATTTTGTAGATTTTTATTTATTGTTTTCTTTCCTTCTTCGGATTCTTTTGTCTCTTTTCCCTGTACACTACCTATAAATCTTTCTTTACCATTAGATGTCATGTTTTCCCTCTCTTCTCTTGTCAGCTATCATTTGGAATTGGATTGTATCATAGGTCTTGAGCTTTTTTAGAAATGTACATTTCACAACACCAAGATGATCTTTTTTTTGGATAACCAAAACTTCTTCCTGGTCTTGAATCCGCCCCGGGGACACTACGACACGGTGATACCGTCGCTACCCTCGTTAATTATGTAGCTTTCTGATGAGCGCGACATAATGATAAAATCAACATTTAACTTGCAATGCGAGAAACTTTAACTCGGAATTTTCGATAATTTCATTTTTTTCCAAGTAAAAGAGGATCAATGTTATCATGTTCGGGGGTGACTGGTGAAGGGAAAAAAAAGAAAAGATCAAAAAAAACATCACAAGGTGATTCGTCGTTCTCAGATAATGTCCTCTACGAAGTTCATCCATGGCATATTTCAAATCTACTATCTTCGTAAGGAAAGGTACAGCATTCAGCAGCCCACCGAGAGTTCTCTCGTTGGTTCTTACTCACCTGCACACACTCGGTTCTCCGGGCCCCGCCGGTTTCGGAGAAATTCTCTCCTAGCTCTGTCTCATTTTAGTTAGCTATCGTTCAGTCGGCTTTACTTTTTCAGTTCGCAATCACAAATAATATCTCCTGGGGTCTTGCACTTTCTGGGAGATGTCCTCCAAGATGTAGTTATAGGTGCCAATTGTCCTAACACGGCACGGAATAGAACTGTCACAAAAGACCCGGGGGGAATAAACGTTCAATCTGTAACAATATTTTAATAGTGAGAGTATAAGAAGGAAGAAATCATGCCGCTGTCCGCGCTTGTATATCCACAGCAGGAGAGCGCGGCAGGCGCGGAGGGGTATAACAGGAGGGGAAGTTGTTTTGCTCGTCTAAGGCTATTCGTTCGCCGGCATTTTGAAAAGTATTGTACGACCAACGGGTGGAAAGCAAGTGCCCAAATCCAATCTTTAGAAACCTTTCCTTTCCACCCCGCCTTCTTATTTGGCCGATCCGGAACCTCGCTATAAAATCATTTCCCACGATTTTGTTTTTAAGACTTTAGTCAAATGAATTGTGGCTTCGCCAGCTTTCAAGGATTAGTAAGTAATTGTAATAATGGTGCTTGGATAAGCCACGCCTATGGCTTGCATCATTGGTGTAACCTTCAATTTCTACAACGTTGATGGCTTGCAGTTTTCTCCAAAAGTATTCTTACTGGCAATAGATACCATGCATAAGACTTGACTATCTATTTACTGCTTTGATTACCTTCACCAATTCAATTGCCTTCAACCGTAAAAACTGTCATTGTCTATTGCAATGCTGCTGGATATAGCGAACATTCATCACAAGAGCATCAGGCAGAAAACTGCGGTAGTGAGCGTAATCATAGACATTAATACTTTCTGAAAGTTGTGACAACTTGATGTTTGGGTTTTGCAAGGAGTGGGTTAAAGCAGGAGTGAGTAGTCCCATTAGAGACTATTTTAACAGAAAGAGAGATTTTGATTGAAATGATGTTGCATTTCGTGACTCTCTTGTGTTTTCTAATGATAGAGATGTATCAGCTCTCCATGCCAAACAATTTCGGCATTTCCGGGCAGTCTGTAAAGCCTTTTGTAGACCATCACATGCGTTGACCTGGGGAAAAGAGCGAAGCTGATCAGAAAACCCTAACCCTGATTATGTCAGTGATCCGCTGGCTTGATCAATGAAATCAGTGATCAGAAATTTGCAAAAATTGTCGGTAGCAATGAGAAAATTTTTTAATCATTCCGCGCGTTCTACAATCAATACACGATTTTATAAAGCTGGTTTCCACCAGTTTTGTTATCATACACAACCCTAGCAATCAAGAGCGGAGTGTGATGTCTAGAGCTATTTTAGGTTTATAGAAACTATGAGATGAGCAACTACCGTCAAGGTTTGATAATTGGGTGAGGGGGAGAGTGCATGATGGTTACCATGTAGATGTCGGAAAAGACCTGTTTTGCCTGATTTTCGACACTTTTTAAATGTGTTTGTGTAGCCAGTTATTCCTCCCAAGACAACCCCATGCCATAAAGCCATGACCTGATCGAGTTTTGGGGGCTGCTAAGAGAACACCCCTGCGGACCATTTTGACCTGGGTCTAGTGAAGCTAATTCCAACCCAATTGACTACATCGACATCGCCAGTATCGCACTAAGATCTCTCAGGATGTAAAACGGCAATCACGCTCGCAGTTTGCAGGATACCGTAGGTAGAACTGTCGGAGGTCGATCCAGATAATCCACTGCTGCATGGATCGGTCGACGGAGGAGAGAGACACAATGAAGAAGTGGCATATGTAATGGAATGCGGAAAATGACGGATCAAGTAATATGTATGTCATCGTCTCAGATTGTTAGAGTTTTGATGCGACGAGTGGGAGTGCCTGAATAAAGGAAGTAAGCACATTTTAGCTTCAGTGAGAAAAAAGTGAACTTGAGCCCTCACATGGTGCAAAATGGGGGACAAGGATCTCTTTGTTTGATGAACCGGGTATCGTCGTCAAATAGGAGGTTGCGTAGCATTCTAAGGCCTCGAAGCTGTCGGAAAGGTCCAACATGCTTTAATAAGCTTTGCTCTCTCTCCAGTTGGTACGGTCTAACTCAAAGTAACTCACCTATTGTGAAGTGATAGACTCGAGCCGGCCATCACAACCCCCTGAAAATGACGTCGAGCCGGCCACAGGCAGGGCTCGCCTGTAATCATTTCTTCTCACTCGTTTTCAGTTTTCTCCTTATTGTAGCAAAAAAGGGATTAAAGTTCGAAGAAATAAATAAATAAATAATGTGGAAGATCGTGAGTTGTAAGAAGATGAGCAAGTGTGTATGTGATAGAAGATAGACTAAATTTTCTTTTTATTGTTTGTTATCATAAGTATTACCGGTAGACATCTCTACTTTATACTAAGTATTTCCAGCCTCATGAACATCCGTTCCACTCACTATCCTCATGCCAACCTTCCCACAACATTCCGTTCCATCCACTTCATCCATTCCATTCTCTTCGGTCCATTCCCTGCCACTCCATTCCACTACTTCATTCCGCTCGGAGGTTGTCAGGAAGCCTAACGAGCATTCCTTACAACACTTATGATACAATGTGGGTGAGGAATATACAAAGTGGTAAGAACTCACATATTTTCAGTAAGGATCTTGGACTAAAAAAAAAAAAGAAATAACTGAAAAGATACCGGCACGCCCCCCCTGGAGCACGACACCACAGCTCAGGCACACAACGATACCACCCCTCACAAGGCCCTGGCTTGGCCCTTCTCAGCACTACAGAGTTTGCCATTCATTTGCCGGTGATCCAGTATTGACAAGAACATCGGCAATACATTGGTATTGGTGATCATATTCATCAACCTTTCGGTCCCTAAAGGTGCTGAACCCCTTTTCCCGGAATGTGATGTTTCTAAATTCGAAAAGGTTCATTGACTTGACTACTACCGACATTGAAAAATTCACATCCGGTAGCTTGAGATGCACTGATTAACTCCTGTGACATACATAACTTAATACGGTGGGTAAGTAAAAAGCTTTGTAAGAAATTCAACATTGGCTGTAGTCCGGCTGGAAAGCCAAAGTCCCAGTCATACGAGCTTGTGGCGGTCAAGGTTGTAAGACAAGTGGTTCATGTGGATGGAGCGCAAAGCTCTAGCCAAGCATTTAGGCGGCTCGGCTTGTGACAGAGACAATAGACTAGGAAAATCATCTCGCTTGGGCACAACAAAATTGACTGTCAAAATAAGCTTCTCAAAGCGCTAGCAAGGATTGAAAACCACTATTACCAGGTATCATAGCTAAAGCTAATGAGAAACGAGTGGGCTTTAACTTCAGCTGTGCAGTGTGGATTAGTTGATGGGTTAATAATTGGGAGGAAAAGGCAGGTAACGTAACGACTCATCCGTGAATACGGTCCGTTCGCGTATGTCGGAAAAGCATCTATACCGGTGATACCTTCGTTTGATGTCCGAATTTACGGGATTCAGATTATGGTGCAAAGCGTCTAAAGGTGGGTCCTCCGATGGAACCCGAATTGGTGGTGAAATGTTCTGTGGCAACCAGTCAAGTGTGAAGTTACACACACCTGTGGCAACGTACCAGGTCAATTTTGCTAGTAGAGGTAGTCCCCTCAGCAACTCCATCCTATGGGGAAGGGAGATTTTGATTGACATAATGTTGATTTTCATGGCTTGCTTGTGCTTACTTGCTATCCTGGAATACCAACACTCTCAATACCACAGGATCCAGACATTTCCAGACCGTGGGTAAGGTCCTTGCGAAAACCTTTCCATGAATGGAATGATGTCGAAACTGGGCAAAGCAAGCACAACACAACTTGGCGAAATCAACCCTAACCCTACTTTTCTCAGCAAATCAATAACTGTGTCAGGCATATTCGAGTAATGGAAGGCAAATCGGAAAAATAATACTAAGGAAGGGAGTAGTTATCAAAGGAGCACAAGACTTATACAATGCTGCATACAATCAATACTAGGTATTGTAGAGATGATTTCTTCCATTTTAGTTATAATGTCAAACTCTGGTACTTAAGAGCGGAAGATGATGTAAGGAACTATTATAGGTTTATAAAACCATTGAAGTCAGCTACTACCCCCATGGCTGATAATGGAGTAAGAGGTGAGGGTATTGATGGTTACAATTTAGATGTCAGAAATGACCTTTTTTACGTGAATTTCCCCACTTTTTATGTGTTTGCGAAGCCAGTTATTCCTCCCGAGACAACCCCATGCCACAAATCCACAACCTGATAGAGTTTTGGGGGCTACTAAGAGAACTCTCCTCCGGACCATCTTGACCTGGCTCTGGTGAAGTCAAATTTTACTCAATTGACCATATTGGCATCGGTAGTATCCTAATGAGATCGCTCAGGCTAGGAAACCGGAATAACTTTCGCAGTGCATGGGATGGGCAGAAATTCCAGAGGTAAAACACTAGACAAGCACTGCCGCATCGATGGGTTGTCCCAGGAAAGAGACACAATGGAGGAGAGGTCGTATTTGAAATGGGATGCAGGAAAAGACTGGTTAAGTAGTATGCATTTCAGCGTCCAGATTTGTTCAAGTTTTGTGGCACTTTTGAAGCTACAGTGGTAGTGCCGGGATAATGGAATTATGATCAGTGGTAAAAGGTGAATTTGACCCTTCATGTAGTATAAGATGGAGCACACAGATCACTTTTGTTGTTAATAAAAATCCAATATCGTCATCAAACAGGGGGTTGCATAACATTCCAAGGTTGTGAAGGCTGTCGGAAAGGCCCAACATGCGTGAAATAGCCTTTTCTTTTCTCCATCATTAGAGTGGCTCAACTCGAGCTAATTTGCCAATTGAAGTGATAGACTCGAGCCAGCCGGAGCGGGGGTTCGCCGCTAATCATTGTTTCTCACTGATTTTCAGTTTTCTGCTGGTAGTCGTGAATGGATGAAGGAGAACATACAAAGTGGTAAAAAAGAACTCAAGTATATTCAGTAAGGTTCTTGGACGGTAAGAAATAAAAGTAAAAAAGCAGTAACCGAAAAGATACTGGCCCACTCTCTCTAGAGCACAACACAACAACTCGCATAAATGAGAATATTTCTCCTCACAAGGCACCGGCCCTTCTCAGCACAAGAGAGTTTACCATTTATTTGCCAGCAAGCTTGTATGATAAGAGCACTGACAGTACATCGGTGATCACATTCATCAACCATTTGGTCTCGAAAAGTCCGGCAACCCCTGTTCGTGGCCTATGCTTGTAACTTCTGGGGGGTTCTGTGCTCTCGACCTACCGTCATTGTAAAAGATTCACATCAGGTAATATGAAAAGCCCTGACTATCTTCCATCACCTACTTAACTTAATACGATAGAAAAACAAAATTATTTTTTTAAGAAATTCGAGTTTGGCTGTGGCCCAGATAGAAGGCCAAAGTCCTTATTGTGTGAGCTTGAGACTGCTCGAGTGGTGAGACATGGGGCTTGTGTGGCTGGAGTGCAAAGCTCTTGCTAAGTCTTGGGCGGTTCGGCTTGCGGTATATACAGGCTGTAGAAAAACTATCTCGCTAGGGCCAGACAAATTCGACGGTCAAAATAAGCTTCTCAAAGCTGGGGGCAAGGATAGAAAGCCACTATTACGTGGAAGCTAAAGCTTGTCAGATACGAGTTGTGGCTGGAGAGGGAAATGGACAGCCCCCTCCAATTGTCGGACCCGATCATGTACTCTATTATCCCGCTAGGCCAAGGATCTGCTTTTACTGCCAGCAAGAAGGGTATCTAGGTACTTATTGTCCCCATTTGTATGAGAATGTGCCTGTTCCTCGGACTGTTGATATCGGACAAGACCATCCAGACCACCCAGTTGTCAGAGAACACACCGCAGTAAAGGCATGCCGTGGACCTATTCATGCAATTGAGATTGCAGCTAAGTCCTCAGCTCTACATGGGATAAAGGTTCAAGAAGTGATGACAGTGGAAGTGGACCCAGTGGATTTAATGAGATTTGTTTGTGAGGTTTCCAGGAGTAGAGATGAGGATGGTAATGGTAATGAGGAAGAAGAACACATGATGGCTGGAGAATGGCTGCACTGATTTAGTGAGTTACCACTAGAGTTTGATGGGGAGCGTGGACCAGCAAGTCAGAGACAGGGAATAGATAGCAATGATGAGGATAGTGATAGGGAAGTAGGTGGAAGCGATCAGAAGACAGGAGCTAAGACTGCCAAGGCTGAATGCAAATTGATCTGTATGATGACAGGTCATGGAAAGTTTGATTTCATGGGAGCCTTCTGTGATGCTCCAGTCATTGGACTAAATTGGGACTCATTCTTTGATCCAACACTGATGGTCAAGAAGGATATCTGCTATCTGTTAGTCCAAGAGTGAGCAAAGAGTGTGAAGTGGGGAAAGAGAAAAGGCAAAGGGAAGCAGGTTACGATCGATAGAGTGACATAGGGAGGCAATGATGAGGAGGAAGTTCTGGCAGTTACAACTGATAGGAACCTAGGAGATATTGCCAACTTCTATATGAAACGAACCATCCACACATCCACTGGAAGCTATCATGTTTTATGGATCTTAGTTGATGCTGACTCAGTCATCAATCTAATACCCATTCATCTCCTCAGGTTTATGAGGCCAGGTTACAACAATCTGGGGGAATGATTATTCAGACTGCTATGAATACGCTTGCCAAGATTGCTCATTGTGCAGACCTATGAGTTACTGTGGCTGGTATACTATAGTTCAAGAAGGGCAGAGTGTCAACCATGTGGCACAAACACATGCACCAGTGGCTGTGCAACAGAATTGCGAAGCCAGCTAGCCATAAACTACTAAGCAGTAGAAATGATCCAATTTGTAAATAGTAAATTAATTTACTACAGTAGTTTGAGAGTCTGATACTCTACAATGACTTCTATAGGTCTTAGTAACCTTCTCCCCAAAGTCATGTGTACCATATCCAATTCCTTCATGATATGCTCTCATCATTCTCTCAGTATATACTCAAAACTTCCAGATTAGTGTAGGCTTAACTGATTCTAAGCTTTCTGGGACCATTTTTTGTAATGCTCCTATATGATACCTACATCTTTTCTGAACATAGTGTTTTGCTGCACCCTAATAGTACTCAATAAAATTAAGCTCACAATGATATTTAGAAAGAAAGTGCACCAGATGAGGTGTCAATTCCACCTCTTCCTCCAAGTGACTTTTTTGAGCTTCAAAATCTGGCTTCTTTACTATTAATACTCTAGCACAATAAGTACTTCCATTAAGGCACTGCTTGTTCTTTTTGCCATCAGGCTTTCAACATTGTGCTTGTGACCTTAGCCTCCACAATTGTCTCTCCTACAGCACCATCTGGAGTCTGTTGGGTGTACCATCTGGCATTACTCTTACTTGAATTTCTCTTGTAGAAGAGTTTATACTAGGTCTAAGATGAGCCTGTTCTCCACCTCAATGAAAATTCATAGCACATGCTCTTAATGCATCTTTTGAATAGGCAGATGACTGGTCGCATTATTAAACAGAAATAAGTCTTGCCATCCAGGAAAAGTACTCCCAAAGATAGGGATTGCAACTTTCAAAATCTGTTCAACCAGCTGATCACCATCTCACCAGGTATCTCCACCATATTCAATTGAACATGTAGCTAGATGGGAATCAAGACACTTTGGACCTTCACTCAACATTCCATATTCTGAGTTCAGAATCAGGTTTGTACCTAGAGGGACCTGTAATTGTCCTCCCAGAGTAAGGACATTGGAGACCATAATTCCCTTTCCATGTGATTTCTTTTTCAATAGTACATTGTCATCTTTGATCTATATCTTGGACATACCATCATTGGTATTAAATGTTGATTCATCATGTACAATGAGAACAACAGGCCACTTTTCTTCTGGTAGGTTTGGTGAGTATATTATATGAAGGTCCTCCCTCACCTTCCACTATATCAATGAGCTCCCACCATGCCATATGATCCTCTAAGACCTTTAAGGTAGGTAAGAATTGCTCTTGCCTATATTTGACAACATCTGTTCTCTCATGACCATCCTTGTAAACACTCTTCTTGATATCATGAAAGTTATAACTCAGTTCATGTAGCCATTTTACAGCTGTCCAACTACTCAGTGTATTCTTAATTTCATTCCTCTCTTCAGACAGTTGAACCAATTGGATATTTGTCTCAAGGGTATATGGCATTGGTGGATTTTTTAACTCCAGTTGCTCTTGAAAGGGAAGGATTCTAGTGTGCCAATAAGTGGAGATTGTATAAGCAATACTCTGTCCTGTAACCCTCTCACCAGCTCGTGCAAGATATTCCTGTACTGCTAGCCCTGTTCTTTCATTATTGATCAAGTGGTGTAACATTGGAGACTTCCCTTAATATGAGGAAGACACAATATAGTTCTTAATCCAACCCTTTTTATTTTGGATAATATGGTTTTGAACACACTCTCTTTGACCTCCAGTTGCTGCAATCAATGAGGCAGCATCTTTGCATATTCTTTTCCAGAACAGTTTCTGCAAACCCTATCTTTGGAATCACAGAAATTCCAACACTTGTATATGATGAATAAGATCTTCACCACTGGGCTTTCTCTTCTTGGAGTTTAATAGCTTTCACATATTGTGGATTCCTAAGATATTAGTCAGCTTTGTCCAATTTAGGATAGTTTAAGAGCTCAAAATATACATACCTTTAGTAAGAATCTGATAAGTAAATTGTGTTGAGTGATACTTTAATAATAGTGGCCAACCTCTAATGGCTTCTGCCAAATCTTCTCTTTTATTACCTCCTTGTCTGTCTAGCTCTGGTTTAACTTCTTCCCCTAAATGCAATACTTCTTCAACTACTCTTTCTTCTGCCTCAACTCTTAACTCTCCCACATCTTTAATTACCACTTCTTCCTCTTCAGCTGCTTCTTCTTCTACAAACTCTGTAGTAGTCTGTTCAGTTGTACTTTATTGTACTTCTGCTCACTTTTTCTGCCTCCAAATTGTTTGCCATCATGGACTCTTCACTTCATTTCCTATACCTGCCTGACGATCATTTAATCCTAATAAGTCTAATCATGATAGAGTTAACCTTGAATTCATAAAATAATTCCTTGATATCAACTGAATAGGAGTTTACCTTGAGCAATACCTTGATCATTTATTGTCAGTTCATCAGGACTGATATCTCTAGTACTTGCTAGTTCATTTACTCTCTTTTTTAGCTAACGACCCATTCAACCAGCAGTACAGCTTTGTTGGGTTTACTTTTTAATTCCAGCAATTCTGAGTTTATTGTTATTGGTTGTTGGTTGTTATGTCTTGCCTCAAATTTTCCTTTGGCATTATTGATTAGATCACATTGAAGATTCTTGATTATTCTACTTTTTGATATTGTGTCACAATGCTGAGACCTCTGATCCTACAGCAAATCCTGGGTTATTAAATTATGGATACCATTTCTCCCACTTGCATCTATGAATTAATAAAACCGTACTTTAATTCTATTTCCCTACAGCTTTATTTCTATAGTCTTGTTTTCCTGATTTGGGTTAGAATTGAGTGAGTTATACTCAATTAAAAACTCTCCTCAATGAGGTTGAGACTTATGCATTCTCACAATATATGCAATCTATGGGTTTACATACTTGCAGATGAATATAAGCCAACATACAGAATATTACTGAGTCAGTGATAGCTTTAGGTGGTTAGAGCAAAGGGAGATTGTGGTAGTGGCCAGTATTACATTGCAAGTAGTCTGGGTACATGAGTGAGAGTCCCAAGTGATGAGAGCTATAAGCTGCAGGATGTGAAGGAGACAGCACAAGAGCAGCAGCCATGGGTTCCAATTGTTCCGAGAGATAAGATATCATTGAGGAGTTGATTGTCAATTGAGGTTGAAGAAGAGCTAGAATTACAACAGTCTGGTAGTATGCAGTTGTAATGACCCAGCAGAGGTTGTCTTACAGCAAACTATTCTTACACCCATAGTAGAGACCCTGAGGTTAATGGGTAAGGATAGTTGGGTTCAGTATGGTGGACAACTAAGCATGCTATAAGGTTATAGTATAAAAGACAGACTCAGGAAAGGTGGATGTAATGAAGCCTGAGTTACCCTAATATGAGGTCTGGGTTACCCTGACATGGGTCCCAAGTTACCCTACCTGGCATGTAGAGGTATTTACTTGGGGCAGGGGGTGATGCTATATGGATTGGAGACTTCGGTAAAATACAAAGATTATAAACCTGGTAGCTTTTGGGGGGTTATAGGAGGGGCTACAGTGCTCCGAATGCTCCAGGACTTTATAGAAGTATTTCTAGCACCCCTCTGCGGCCACAGCATAAGGATCGCACATCATGAGCTTATGGTTGTTGAGTTGCTCACCTCCTAACAAAAGGAATTGAGTGGAGGCACTCTTGTAACACTATGTAGGTTGTCACCGTCCATCCAACTGGTTGCTATCCATAGGATATATGAGATGGCATAAGGTGTGCTCCACACGAAGAGCTATCTTCTGGTATGAAATATTTGTAAAACAGAAAAGGACTGCAGGATTTATGAAGGTAATACTGGAGGGGTAGTCCAGAACCTCATGGGTAGTCCTAGGGTGGCCTAGAAGATGTTGAAGCTTCTCCAGGTGGGTAAATTGCAAATAGACACAACTCATACCCAATCACTGTAAGACTATTGAGGTTATTTGAAAACTCTAAAAGCATGATTCTTATCATGGTAGGTGTACTTTTAGGGAGTTGACTGGGGGTAGCGTCCACTAAGCTAATTGCCAAAGTACCCCACTGGGGGAGCCAAGTAGACTTTCCTATCAGGTGAAGACCTGATTAGAATGAAGTCAAAGGTTTAGCTTGATTGTGAGAGCTATATCTACTAAAGGCTTGCATAGATGAAATGCATATGGGTATGAGAGTTCATAAATAGTATGTCTCCTCAGTTGCATGATAGTTCGCCACTAGCATGTCAATGATATGAAGAGTTTTTCTCCTCCCATCACATTAGAGATGCAGCACTTGAAACACTCAATGCCAGAAGGAGATTTAGCCAGAGGGGTCCAACATCCACAAAGGAATAATGTCCTTAGTGGTGTATATTGGTCAGCTTGGAGGAGACAGGTGTGCTCATGATTAAGTTAGAGTAGTGATGGGTAGGAACTGTCAGTATATGATATTCTATTTAAACTATATGTGAGTTCCACTTTATTCTGGCAATTAACTACCTCTCAAGAAACTTACTCAGTGAAGCTGCAGCTTAATGATATTAAGTTTTACTGTTTTGATTGTTCCTTACTCTCCTGTTGATAATCACTTTTAATCTTTGTGTCACTTCAGTGTGGTCACAAACTTGGGATCTATCTTCCCTTAGGGCACCCCCATTACAGTATATTGTTAAGTGACTTCCTCACTTAACTCTCTTGAACTTGTTACTACCAAACTTTCCTACATTAACATATTGAGTACGAGTTGCTTTTCTGGTACAAGAAGTATTCGGTGGAAAGAATTATGTCTTCCGAAATTGGTTTTACTGACACTGCAGTACAGGAACATGCTGCCCGAACCCTATGAGCCAACATTATCATGGATCTATGGGGTTTGGACTGCGAACTTGTGCCATTATTGCATGAAGCTGCTCCCATTGAAGTTCCTCAAGTAAGTCAAGAATTGGTTGTTGTAGACCCAAGGGTCCTCATACAATCCTTATTCCATGATGTTGAGTTTACCGAGATAATGAATGTCAACAATCAGGGTATCAGCTTTGCAGACTTTACATACCAGTATATTGAACTATGTATCTTCCAAGAAATCAGTTGTCAGTTTCATGTAGCTCAGGAACAGTTATACTTCTGTAATGACGAAAGGCAAGTTGAGTTTCATCAGGATATGGTGAAAATAGCATAGAGTTAGATGTTGGATCAACAGACTGCATTTCATAAGCACGTCTAAACTACTAATGTACTAAACACTAGGATCAGAACTTTAGAGAAAGCAATCCAAGGTGGATACACTATAGACTCTGATAATGACACAATTATGAGAGATGCTCCTCCCCTTCTATTAGTGCTTACTGAAAGACATACACCTAACTTTGCTCAGAAGCTTTATGTGATGTTGCGTAAAGTAGAGGAAAGGCAGTATCTCACCCCCTTAGGGATACAAGAAATCATTAACAATTAGGAAGTACAGTTCTCTTGGGAAGTCTCACAGGCTGCATCCAATCCCACCTCACAAGCATGGAGAAGTAGAGACAATAGTGCCTCCTGGGTGCTGGGTTCTATGGTAAGACCCAGGCCGAGGGTGGAAAGGAGGAAAAGGCAGACACCACTAGTCAGAGAAGGATCAATGACTCTTTCAGGAGCTAGGAATACCCTGACAGTTGTAGTTCGACCTCCTACAGTGGAAAGACCTTTTAGTAGTGCAATACTTGTCCCCACAGGGCAGGCACCACAGATGGCAGTGAGAAATACTCCTATAGTCATTCTGCCAGCCCCAGGGCCAAAACCTTCAGGTAGTGGTCCTGGGTTTCCTGGGGTTCCAGGGGTTTGGGCGTAGTCACTTATGAGTGATTATTTCCCAACTTGTTTGGTCAAGAGATGTTCACTTTTCGAGTGATGCTATCACCATGTCAATGGATGTATTAAACTACTTTCATAAGTAGTTAGGAACCCACCAGGACAAGGAATGTCAAGAGAAAGGAAAGCTGAAGTTGAAAAAACTGCTTGTGATTTCTGTAGCTCACTTCATCACCAAGGTTCCTCACTCACACCAGATACCTATTTGGAATACCAACAGTCCAGATACAAACCTGAGCAAGCAATGGGAACTCTGAGTCACTTGGATAATACCCACTTAACCCCTCTGACACCCAACCCAGTCCTACCATCAAGGGGTGATTCTCGCTTTAGTGGACTGGGTAGTGCAGAGGAATCCTTTGATAGATATGATGTTCTAGGGGGAGGGGGAGGTAATAGACCTCATACAGGTGGAAACGCTAGGGCTGGAGGAGATCTGGGTGGTTCCAATTCCTCTCGCAGCTCAGATGATGATGCTGACTCCCTCCCCAATCTTAAGCAATTCATTAGGTAATGCAAGTTCAACTGGAATGACTCAAAGAAGAGACGCTACGACTGTAGAACTTATAAGCTGACCAAATTCTTACAATCATATAAGAAGAAAAGCAAGACAGCTTCAAAGATAAAGCCTAAGAAACCTGAGAAATTAGGTGATGTTACAGCTTTTACCAGAGATATTAATGATACTCAGAGGTTCATTAGTGATGTGGAAATCAAGTTCAATTATTTCCATGAGTTTGTCACTGAAGATATAGATAAGATTAGTTTGGCTATCCCTCTCTTAGAAGGTTCTACCAAAAGCTAGTATATGAGTCTTCACTGTTACATTAATAAAAAGTCTGCCCAATGAAATCGAATACCCTTTAATCCAGATAATGAACTTCATACCTGGGAAGGATTCTGTTGTCACTTGGAAAACAGCTTTGGAGGACATGCTGATCAGGATCACTCTTTAGCTGACTGGACCTCACTGGAGATGAAACTTGGCCAAGTAGACAAGTACTTGAATAAGGTCATTGATTTAATGACCAAACTAGGATATACAGATAGATGAGCAGTTAAAGATAAGGTGCATATTGTCATTACATTGGAACTGGAGACAGCCTGAGTTCAGAAGAACCTCCATCCTGAGGATGTTAATGAGTACCTTCATCTCCTAAGGAAAACTAGCTATGATCTGGAAGACAATACATGCTTTAGCTGAACTGTGATTAAGGATAAAGGATCCAGTCATGATAAGAGTGAGGACAAGAATTCCTGAAAGAAGCAACAGAAGAAGGGAAAGGGTTTGGGTAAGCAAAATCCTAAACCTGCTAACTCTTCAGGCAGCCATTAGTCAAAGCTGGAAAATCAGAGTACTCAATCACTCATAAGAATATTCCTAGCATACTCCTTAATAAGCACTGAAAGTTAGGTCAATGCACTAAATGTGGACAACCAGGTTACTTCTGGTAGAACTGTACTTTGGTTACTCTGGTTGTTAGCTCTTCTAAGGGAGCCAAGGCATAAAAGTTATCAGCGGAAGAGGCAGGTCATAAATCTGGTCCCTTTAACAAAGTTAAGCATATTGAGTCCCCTCCTCCTATTACCTGGAAAATTCTTGAAGTCTATGAATCTACTCCTCAAATAATGGAGGTTGATATGGACACTTCAGACTAGGTAAGTAACCTACTGAAGAGAATGTAGTTAGTAACTAACAATTTCCCAGGCCAATGATGGTATGCTGGTATGATGGAACTTGATGGACTAGAGATGTACTAGATAAGTCCACCCTCTAGAGACCATGTATAGAAAGCCAAAATTGACTAGGGTCAGTGGAGCAAGCTAGTCAAGGATGGAAATGGTTTTCTATGGGTTTTCGGTATTGAGGGTTCTCTCTGTTATATGGCTATTGGGTTTCTCTTATTATATTCTGTTTAGTTTTTCTTGGTTTGTTTGGATCTGGTTTAGTTATGCTTACATCAAGTAGGACTTGATTATATACAATTGCAAGTTATTTCCAAGTTTACCTGAGGAGGGTTTAGTACCTGAAATCATACTGGTGTGATAGTAAACAGCACTACCTACTTTGACTCATGATTTTATAACCCTTATAACTTAACTGTTTGCAAAACACTTTTATAACTTAATTGCTATCAAACTATTTTGGCTGCTCTTATGTTGAAATACAAGAGAACCTATACCCTTACTTACCTACTTACTTTATCTCATTTTAGAAATGTCTAGCAAAGGAAAAACCAGAAAGTAGCAGAGACTCTTAGGTCCACCATGACATACAAAGTCTATCCAAGTAAAGGTTAGACTTGAGTGCCAACTGAATGCAAAAGGAAGTAGTGCAGAAGCAGTACTACATCTAGATAGTGGCACTATAGGAGCAGTCCTCAGTAGCAGATGGGTAAAGGACACTAAAATGGCCTGTGTCCGAAGGAAGTCACCTTCCTCCATATTAGATACAAGTAGGAATAATATTCCAAGATCTGGTCTCCATTATACTAAGGCAGTAAAGATGAAGATAGGAGACCACTCAAATAGAATAAGCTTCAAGATTGCGGAAATGCCAGAGGGCAAAATTGATGGGTATCTTCTGATGTCCTGGCTCTATGAGCTTGAACTCAGATATAGATTGGGAAGAGTGTATACTGGCCAGGTGATCAGCATACTGTAAGGAAAACTGTGTAGTCAGATGTAGTTACTGGTGATTAGAGTTGATTATTGAGGAAGAAATGATGACTGAGTATTAAGGATGAGTCTGTCTCCTTGGGATGGCTAGGTTCTTAGATGAAGATAGGAATGATATTGCGATAAAGTTCCTTCCAGAATATAAGAACTTTAGTGATATCTTAAGTCAAGAGAGGATAGAGTCATTACTGCAGTATTCCAAGTACAATCACAAGATTGAGTTGCAGGCAGGTATGACTTCTCCCTTTGGTCTATTCTATCCCCTCTCTGAGAAAGAACTGAAGGCACTCTATGAGTACCTTGATGAGATGCCAGTGACTAGAAACATCAGGAGATCTAGCTCAGTGGCTACTGCTGCTATATTATTTGTACCAAAACATAAATGTATATTATGGTTATGTATCGATTATAGAGGACTGAACAAGATAGCAATGAAGAGTTGTTATCCACTCCCACTAACGAACAAAGTGAGGGATAGACTTGGAAAAGTAACGGTTTTTACCAAGTTAGATCTGAAAAATGTTTACTACCTTTTGTGAATAGCAAAGGTTGAAGAGTGGAAGACTGCTTTTCATTATCATTATGGCTTGTATAAGTATACCATAATACCATTTAGGTTATGTAATGCACTATCTACATTCCAGAGTATGATAAATGATGTATTTAGAGTTTTATTAGATGAAGGAGTCATCCCTTATATGGATGATAACCTGATCTATTTGGAGACTATAGAAGAACATGTTGCCCTAGTTAGAAGAGCAATGGAAAACTTGTGAGAACAGGCTTATGCATTAGTATTAAGAAATCAATCTTCCACCAGGGGGAAGTTGAATTCCCAGGGTATAAGATATTTGATCATGGGATATCAATAACAATGGAAAAGATTGAATCGATCAAGAACTAGTCGAGTTCAAAGAGTATTGTCGAAGGACAAAGCTTTATAGGCTTTGCTAACCTCTACTCAAGGTTCATCAAGAGTTTAGTAAGATAGTGAGACCATTGACAGACCTGATAAAGAAGGACATCAAATGGGACTAGACACCAGCCTGCATAGAGGCTTTTGAACAATTGAATGAGTTGTTCACATCCAGGCCTATTCTAGCATACTTGGACCCAAATTGGCCAACAAAGTTAGCAACTATTGCCAGTAACTTTGCATTAGGTGCCATTCTATCCCAGCTTTGTGAGGATGAGAAATGGTACCCAGTGGCCTATCACTGGCATAGTAGGAAGTTCATACCAGTAGAGGTGAACTATTATATCTATAATAAGGAAATGACTGCAATTGTAGTAGCATTCAAAGAATGGGATCATTTACTGAGGTCTGTCGCTGATCAGATTGTTATATATACTGATCATAAGAATCTTGAATACTTTAATAGTATCAAGATACTAAATAGATGGCAATACCAATGGGTAGAGTTCTTGCAACTATTCAATTTTAACATTATCTACCAT
The DNA here is from genome assembly GCA_003788595.2 of Choiromyces venosus 120613-1. Classification (NCBI taxonomy): domain Eukaryota; kingdom Fungi; phylum Ascomycota; class Pezizomycetes; order Pezizales; family Tuberaceae; genus Choiromyces; species Choiromyces venosus. Next base: position 68,900 of record ML120472.1, on the reverse strand, counting down.
GAGGGTAGGTTGAACAAGAAGGTGGATGCATTGTTAAGGCATAGAGACAACCACCTTGAAGGGGGGGGTAATTCTCAACTGAAACCTGAAACAACCTTTTTCCAACCTGGTCAATAGGTTGTAAACAAGGAGCAGGACATCTTGCGACCAAAGGTGTTGTGATCTTGCTAAGGCTACTAGTTGCAATCTTCTTTTTTGGAAGCACTTAAAAAGGTAACTAGCACAGATAACAAGTACGTAGGCATATTCAAGTCAGTCATCAATGGGCACATCAGCAAAAGAAAATCTGGCATCTGATGCATGGGTATTGCATCCTGACACAAGCTGCATTTCTCATGCACCTGCTGTGCCTGGTGCATCCTGAGTTTAGATGTACCACAATATTGCACTTAGTGCATCCTGAGTTTGTGTGGGACACTCAGTTGCATCCTGAGTTGGGAAGCTACACTCAGTTGTGCCTAGTACATCCTGAGTTCCTCAAGGATACTTGCTTGACTCCTGAGTTTGGATTGGACACTCGGTTGCATCCTGAGTTTAGAAGCTCTACTCAGTTGTGCCTAATGTATCCTGAGTTCTGAAGGGATGCTCTGTTGCCTCCGGAGTTTGGATTGGACACTCAGTTGCATCCTGAGTTCTGCAGGGATGCTCACTTGCCTCCTGAGTTTGGATTGAACATAAGGTTGCAGCCAGCCACATATTAGCCACTGGCTGTGAAAGCTTAACCAAATTAGGCATGAAAAAAGGAGAAGACTCAAATAGCATATTATCTTATCAAATTGTGTAGTACTGGGTCAAGGTTTGATCACCAAAGCACATAAGTAACAGTCGGTTAACAAAAGTTAAGGCTACTTAACTGGAGTTGACATGATCTCCTTTGCCCTTTTTTGTTAAATTGTAGGCTCTATGGGGATTAGTTGTCTTGAAATGGAGATTAGAACCCTGTATAGATATCCTCAAATTGATGAAATAATATGGCACACTGATATCCAAGTCTATTTCATTCTCATAACTCTAAAGGGAGTGAATATGACAGTTGTATTCATTGTAAAAACAATTGATATTTGTGATATCTGAGGTAACACAGTGTGTTATGTTTTCATACATGCGTTTTCTGATCATTCTTTTTAGTTACATTCAATATCTACATCTACTATTAATAAATCCTGCAAACTCTAATCTGGTAACATCAAAGACCAATATCTTGACACCCTGATATCGTGATGTGATGTTGGAGTCAGAGTTCTAAGGTAACCTTCAGCTAACTTCTAGCACAGTTCCTCATGGTGTTGCTGGCTCTTATAGAAATAGTCTTTACCTGTGATTTTGTGCTAAGCTTGAAGACAGATATCTTGATGCCTAGACATTTGGTCACACCCATCAGATGTGTTTCTGAATCCTCTCGATGCCAGCTTTCCAACGGCACTTCCTACATCCTCCTGGTATCAGTCCCTGCAGAGCTGCAGGCTACTGTAGAAATAGTCTTTACTGGTAAATTTCTGCTAAACTTGAAGACAGATATCTCGATGCTCAGACATTTGCTCACATCTGTCAGATGTGTTTCTGAATCCCCTCGATGCCAGCCTTCCTACGGTACCTCCCACAACCTCCTGGCATCTGTCTCCAACAAGCTACTGGCTACTATGAAACTTGTCTTTACTACTGAATTTCTGCTAGCTTTGAAGACAGATATCTCAACGTTCAGATGTTTGCTCATGCCTGTCGGATATGTTCCGGAATCCCCTTGATGCTAGCTTTCCAACAGCACCTCCTACGCCCTCCTGGCGGCGGTCCCCACTGAGCTACAAGCTGCTATTCAAATAGTCTTTACTGGTAAATTTCTGCTAAGTTCAAAGACAGATATCTCAACGCCCAGCCATTCACTTGTACCTGTCAGACATGTTCCAGAGTCCCCTCAATGCCAGTATTTCAACGGCACCTCCCCCGTCCTCCTGCCATCAGTCCGAGTTGAGCTACAGGCTGCTATGAATATGGTCTTTACCAGTGAATTTCTGCTAAATTTGAAGACAAATATCTCAATGCCCAGTAATTCACCTATGCTCATCAGACATGTTCCTGAATCCTCTCGATGCCCACTTTCCAATGGTGCCTGACATGTCATCTTGACGTCAGTCCCTGCTGAGGTACAAGCTGCTATGGAAATAGTCTTGTTCAGTGAATTTCTGCCAACTTCAAAAACTGATAACTCGACGACCAGCCATTTGCTTGCACCTATCAGATATGTTCCAGATTTCTATCGATGCCAGCTTTCCAACGATGCCTCCCATGTCATCCTAGCACCAGTCCCTGCTAGGCAGCGGGCTACTATGGAAATAGTCTTTACAAGTAAATTTCTACTTACTTCGAAGACAGATATCTTGACAACCAGCCATTCACTTGCACCTGTCGGACATGATCTGGAATCACTATGATGCTGGCATTCCAACAGCATATCCCATGTCCTCCTGGCATCAGCCCCCACCGAGTGACAGGCTACTATACAAATAGACTTTACTGGTGAATTTCTGCTAGGTTTGAAGATGGATATCTCAACAGCAGGCCATTTGCTCGCACATGTCAGACATGTTTGGAAATCCCCTCGATGCCACCATTCCATCGGCACCTCCCACATCCTCCTGGCATCAGTCCCCACCGAGCTATAGGCTGCTATATAAATAGTTTTTACTGGTAAATTTCTGCTAGGTTCAAAGACAGATATCTCGATACCCAGCTATTCGCTCATACCTGCCAGACATGTTCCGGAATCCCCTTAATGCCAGCCTTCAATGGAGCCTCCCACATCCTCCTGGCATTGGTCCCCACTGATCTACAGGCTGCTATAGAAATGATCTTTACTGGTGAATTTCTGCTAATTTTGAAAATAGATATCTCAAAGCCCAGATGTTCCCCCATGCCCATCCAATATGTTCCAGAATCCCCTCAATGCCAGCTTTCCAATGCCACCGCCCATATCCTACTGGCATCACCCTCCACTGAGCTACTGGCTGCTATGGAACTGGCCTTTACTCGTGAATTTCTGCTAACTTTAAAGACAGATATCTCAAAGCCTAGATGTTTGCCCATGCCCATCAGATGTGTTCTGGAATCCCCTCAATGCCAGCTTTCTAATGCTACCTCCCACGGCCTCCTGGCATCAGTCCCTGGTATACTGTAGCCTGTTAAGGAACTATTGTTTATCTGTTAAATGAATGCTCATGCAAAATCTATCTTGCTCATGTATACTAGTTATAAATTTATATAGAATAGATGAAATTGAAATAGTTTTACTACAAGAAACTTTGTGACCTAAGTCATATATATGGGTCACACTGCTAGTATGCTAGTGTCAGGAGTTTTGAATTTCAGATGCTCTCCTCAGATGGTATTATGATATACTCGCTTAGGACCAGACGTCCTTAGGATGCAACAGTTGAGGACCAGATGTCATCAGGATGCAACCGTGAAGTGCCAGGCATTGTCAGGGTACACCAGGTGTAGGGGTCCATGTCCAGATTCTGTCCAGATGCACCCAGCACAAGCCTCAATGTCAGGACGCAATCTTACTTCAATGTCCCATCCTGGTTAACAGTTATCGTTATGTGCACCCTGTGTATCCGATGCACAGGATGCACCTGGTGCTAGACACTATTTTTGCTGATGCAGAAAGATGTTGACCCTAGTTTTTTGGTAGAGAAGGACTTACTACTCTATAAGAATAGGTGGTATATACCCAAGGCCAAAGGGTTGAAGCAAACAATCATGGAGGCAGAACATGATTCCTGCATTGCAGGATACTTTAGGATATACAAGACAGTTAGGCAAATCAAGGTAAACTTCTACTGGTCAAAGATGGATGAGCACATTATAGAGTATATGTGTACTTGCAATACATGTCAGAGGAGTAAGACAATCTGGCATAAGAAATTTGGATTACTTGAACCAAGTGAGGTGCCAATAAGACTATGGGATACAATTTCTATTAACTTCATTGTAGTATTACTAGAGTCTGAGATGTACATAAAGATATGGGTTATTGTTGATCAGTTCTCTAAAATGGCCCACTTCATACCATTGATAATGGAAGTATCTATGGAAAAGTTGGCATTAATATTCCTGAAGGAGATATGGTACCTACATGGACTCCCAGAATTGATAATCTCAGACCGAGATAGCCAATTCACCTGTAGGTTTTGGGCAAGCTTGATGAAGCTACTACAGATCAAGCTTAATATATCAATGGCTTTCTACCTTGAAACCGATAGGCTGACTGAATGGGTGAACCAGACTTTGGAACAATATCTTTGGAGCTATTGCTCATATCAGCAAGACAATTGGATATCTTTGTTACTATTGGTGCAGTATGTGTACAATATTTCCACTTCAGAATCTACTAAGGGATCTTCCTTTGAGATTAACCATAGATTCAAACCTTATATAAACTAGTTAGATATAGTTCCAGATAGCCAAAGGATTCCCCCAAGCAGTGAGCTCTTAGTATGAAACTGGAAGGTTTATGGCAAGAAGTAAGAGAAACCTTACAAGTGGAACAAGAAAGCAATGGAAATGGCATGATCAAAAAAGATTACCATCTCCAGAATATGTGACAATAGGAGATGTGACCAATGGAGTTGCAAAAAAGGCTGACAAGGTAATGTTGAACTGAAAGAATATCTAGATAAAGAGATCGATGGAGAAGTTAGACCACTGAATGTTTGGTCCCTTCGTAGTTAATCAAAGGGTAGGGTCCCAGGCATATGAGCTTAAACTCCCAGCTCATTGGTCAATCTACCCCATATTCAATGTTAGTCTACTGGAACCATATCATGATGACCCAGTAGAAAGACACCAGAGGGAGGTTCCGTTACCAGAGATACTTGACAATGAGCTAAGTTACGTTGCTCAAGCTATCCTGGATAGTCTTTGGTATGGGGGAATAAAGATGAGTTCCTGCAACTGATTTGTCCAATACTTAGTAGTGTGGGAATGTTATGGACTAGAGGAAAATTAATGGGAACCTTTCGAGATGCTAAAAAGAATGGTTACAGAGGCCCTTAACGATTTCCATAGAAGGTATCTATCTAAGTCTTGGGATTACTACATAGTAGATGTAGCAAAGTCAGGAAATAAAAAACATCACTAAACAGTCTGGGATAGACCTTAGAGAAGAGGTGAGTTGTGTAATGACCCACCAAAGGGTGTCTTACAGCATGCTATTCTTACACCCATAGTAGAGACCCTGAGGTTAATGGGTAAGGATAGTTGAGTTCACTATGGTGGAAAACTAAGCATGCTATAAGGTTATAATATAAAAGGTGGGCTCAGGAAAGGCTGGTATAATGAGGCCTGAGTTACCCTAACATGAGGTCTGAGTTATCCTAACACAAGGTTTGAGTCACCCTGACATGGGACCCAAGTTACCCTACCTAGCATGTTGAGGTATTTACTTCGGGTAGGGGATAATGCGATATAGATTGGACACTCGGGTAAAATCTAAAGGTTACAAACCTGGTAGCCTTTGGGGGATTATAGGAGGAGCTACAGTGCTCCGAATACTCCAGGATTTTATAGAGGTATTCCTAACACCCCCCTGCGACCACAGTGTAAGGATCGCACGTCATGAGCTTATAGTTATTGAGTTGCTTGCCTCCTAACAAAAGGAATTGAGTGGAGTCACTCTTGTAACACCCTATAGGTTGTCACTATCCATCTGACCAGATGCTGTCCGTAGAATATATAAGTAGCCATAGAATGTTCTCCAGAAGAAAGGCTATCTTCTGGTACCAACTATGTGTAAACTGGACAAGAGCTAAAGGGGTTACTAAGGTAATACCACAGGGGTAGTCCAGAGCCTCCTGTGTGATGGAGTAACTCTAGTAAGATACGGAAAGGCAAAGACCAGATGAGAGGACAAGGGGGAAGTCTAAGGTATGCGAACAAGGTGAGAAGATTCCAGAAAACAAGAGCAAGATCAAGGGAAAGGATTCTGGGAAACAAGAACTGGGTCAAGAAGGATTTTGGGGAACAAGAATAGTTGCAAGAAGAATTCTGGGAAAGAGGAACAGTAGTAAATAACAACTTAGGATTAGATGAAATATACAAGAGGTTGCATGAAGAGAAATGAAACTAACTCTTAACGCTCAAACTTATTTAAGTAGGAATCCACAACCACACAAACACTGAAACACATGAAAACATTCACAACACAATCACTACCCTAACACCTTCTATTTAGTCACTTTATAGTGAGAAACCAAGTTAACAAAATATGTAAACCAATGGTAATGCTATTTCCCATAACATCATGGGTAGTCCCCGGGTGGCCTAGTAGATGTTGAAGCTTCTCCAGGCGGGTAAATCGCATATAGATACAACTCATGCTCAATCACTATAACACTATTAGGGTTGTTTGAAAACTCCAGAAGAGTGATTCTTATCACAGTAGGGGTACTTTTGGGGAGTTGACTGTGGGTAGTGCCCACCAAGCCAATTGCCAAAGTACCCCACTGAGGGAGCTGACTAGACTTTCCTATCAGGAGAAGACCTGATTAGAATGAAGTAGAAGGTTTAGCTCTATCATGAGAGCTATATCAACTAAAGGCTTGCATAGATGAAATGCATATGGGTATGAGAGTTTGTAAATAGTATGTCTCCTGAGTTGCATGATAGTTCACCACAAGCATGTCAATGATATCAAGCACTTTTCTCCTGAGGTCACATTAAAGATGCATCCCTTGAAACACTTAATGTCAGAAGAAGATTTAGCCAGATTAGGCTAAAATCTACAAAGGAATTATGTCCTTGTGGTGTGTATTAGTCAGCCTGGAGGAGACAGTTGTGCTCATGATTAAGTTAAAGTAGTGATGGGTGGGAACTGGCAGTATATAATATTCTACTTAAACTATATACAAGTCTCACTCTACTCTGGCAATCAACTACCTCTCAAGAAAATTACTGAGTGAAGCTGTAGCTTAACAATATTAAGTTTTCCTATTTTGATTCTTCCTTACTCTACTGTTGATTCTTGCTTTTAATTTATGAGTCACTTCAGTGTGATCATAAACGTGGGATCCATCTTCTCTTAGGGTGCCCTCATTGTAGCAGTTCTTTGATAATTTGGTTGCTCTGATCAGATGAGAGGCAGAGAAGTAAATACATGAGGAGAATGATGAGGAAGGGGAAGAGGAGGATGAAGCTGAAGATGAGGAGTCAGAAAATTAGTTATACTAGTTGGTACTGCAAGTTAATTAGCTGATGTAGAAAGAATGGATGATGCACTAAAGATAGTGAGTGTATCAGAAGGGTAAGGCTTGAATGAAAATGAAGAAGATGAAGGATTTATAGTGACTGTAGATTGGGAGTCATGTATGGTAGGTTCTAAGTATAATGAGAAATTTTCAGATGTTGTAGAATTGTTTGTTAAAGAAGATACTTATTTTTGGAGGTAACTGGGAAGTTGAAAGGACAGTTGATAGAATTTGCAGATAGTTAATGCAAAGGAGGTGAAAGGAGGGAGACAAGTGAAAGAAGAAAAGGGAAGTCATTAGGAGTTAGATAGAAATACGTAGGTAGATGAGGAAGTAGAAGGGTCAGGTGTTCCAGAGGAGTATGATAAGATAAGAGGAGTAGGGTTGGTGTAGGAGGCAGTTTCTGAGGATGAGACAGAGGTAGCAGAGATGGAGGCTTTTGGATGGGTTGTAGATTTTCCCACAACAAGTGGTCCAAAGGGTTTCCAGTGTCTATTGAGGGTGTGTTCAATGATTGAGGCTTCTACATAGTTCACATTTGCAAAGATACCCCTAGGCAAGAGATTGAGGCCAGAACAGGAACAAGATATTGAATGGTTACTGTTTACCTATTGTGATATTTTTGTGAGCTAGATTGGAGAAATGCCTATCAGTGACTTGATTGAGCATCACATACCCATCTACCTAGGAGTGCCAGCAATGCAAGTAAGGGATAAAATATATACAAGGGAAGAGTGAGACTGGCTGGATGAGAACTTGCTATTGCTAGAGAAATCAGGAGTGATTGGATAGTCAGAGTCACTGAGGTCATATCATACTAAGTTTGTATGTAAGAAAGATGGAGGACCAAGCATAGTCTATGTATTTTGTCTGGTCAACTAAGGTACAATATTATCAAGTTATCTAATGAGGAGGATGAAGCCAGTGGTCAATAACCTTATGAAGTCCTAGTTTTCTACATCTTTTCAGTCAGATGTGGCCAATGGAATTTGGGCTATTCTCATGTAATCTCCATATACTGACTGGATGGCATTCTCGACACACAATGGCTAGTTGCAATATCACAGGATGGTACCAGACTTATTGGGATCACTGTAGACCTATATGCAGTTGAAGGATATTTTCGCTGGGTACATCCTGAAACAGTGTGAGGAGAAATACCTGGATAAGTGCTCATCCAGTACTTTTGAGTGTTTCACTGATAATGATTTCAGAGGGTTTTCCAGCTTCACATTATAGTTTAATTTCCTCCATAACTTTTATTTTCCTCCTCGAGCTTGGAGGAGATTCACACTCAAAAGGAGTAAGTGTAGGTTCTTCTTAGACAAAATAAACCTTTTGGGCTTCTCCAGTGATGGGAGTAGATTGCAACCATCCCTGGATAAAGTGCGAGTAATTCGTGAATACTCATAGCCTACAAGCACTATGGAGGTTGAGACATTTATTTACATTATGATTTACTTCCACCAGTTTATCCCTGGTAGAGTCAAATATACTCAAGTTTTAAAGAATGCAATCCTCTACCAACTTCTATGATTGGATCAGCAGAATGGGTTTGCAGGAACAAATTGAAGAGGTAAGTCAGTCAAAATGGTGAGCAGATTCAATTGGGGAGGTAAGCAAGAAGAGTTATTCTGTGCAGTGAAATTGCCAGTCCTGGAGAACATAATGTTTGGTGGAGATGATTATAAACAGTGTCATTTGATGACAGATGCATCACTTCATGCTATCGGTGGAGTTCCTTTCCAGTTACTGAACCTCCTAGTTGTGACAAATTTGACTGCATCTACAAGGTCAGAAATGAGAATCATAATCTTCATGTCGAAGCATTTCTTACCAGTAGAAACACAATACTCTACAACAGAGCAAGAGGTACTACCAGTCTTCAGATATCTCGAAGAGGTACAATGGTTGATACTGGGGTCACCGTTTGCTACCAAGGTCTATACCAACCATCAGGCACTGTTGCGGTTATTTTGCAAGGATGACATATATGGTTGCCTTGTCCAATGGTAGGTTTTACTATTGGAATTTAAAATTAGATACACTCATTCATCTAGGAAGGAGAATGCATTAGCCGATGGGTTGAGTAGAATGAGGAGTATGGATGGTGATGAGGAGCAGGAGGTTTTGGTGGGAGAGAGGTAGGTATTTCAAGTAGAACTAGGGAAAGAAGGAGGAGTGGAGAGACTGGTTTGATGACAAGTAGTATGGAGCAGTAGTTCATTTGAAGCTATTCAGTGATTTGGAAGCTTTTAAAGGTACAGATGAAGAACCCGTAACTGGGCATCGAAAATGGTAGATTCAGCAGAAATCATGACCTTACAAACTTACCTGCTATCAATCAACAGATACCTCAAGAGCAGAGAATAAGAGCCAGAGAGGAGTTATGGGAATCAAAGGTTCAGATGGCAGCCATTCTGGTGCCAATTTGCAGCACTGCTTGACCTACATTGGGAGGGGTGGAAAAGAAGCAATCTGTGTTCAAGCAACCCAAGTGGCCCATATTCTCTACCAGTTTCATGACTGACCTATGTATTTTGCATCTGGGGTCCTACTACATACCTTGATTGGGAAATACTATTGGCCTAGAAGGATGAAAGATGTTACTCTTTACTGTACAACCTGCTTGAACTGTCAGATGGTTGGACTGTTAAAGCCATCAGTCAGCTAATTAAAAAGTATTTATCTTCTGCAATTAGATATAATGGCCTTCTATTTTGTCAGCAGATTTCCTGATACTGCAAGAAAGAATAAATACATCATTATTGGAGTTGATTACTTTACTTATTTTCTCTTCAAGAAGGCTATCCCTGACAGTGAGGGTAAGTTGGCAGTAGCACTCTTGATGGAAGTGGTTAGACAGTTCAGATGGCCAAGAGTCATGTATACATGGATAACAGTATAAATTTTGTTTTGGGTGCATTTGCAAAGACATTGAAGAACTCTCTAGTAGTTGACCTCCCAGAACTCAAGTCACACCTACATTCTATTAGTTTAGCAGAACACTATGTCAAACTACTTGTAAATAGGCTGAAAGTTATGATTATATATCACAAGGTACCCTAGGCTGATTAAGATTTTTTTGTCGAATCAGTTATCCATGCAGTCAATACCAGAGTTCTTAGTATTCATAGTTTCAGCCTAATGGAGTTACTCCTGGGATACAATCCAAACAAAGCAGGTTGAGATACTAAGGCTGATATGGATAGCATAGTCCGAGTACTTTCTACAGTGATCTGAAGTAGAGGAAGTCTTTGGGAGAGGGAAGCACATCTCATGGAATGATAGTTAGAGTAACTTACTCAGTTAAACAACATTTGCATGGAAGCTGCCACAAAAATAGTGCAACAGGTAGAGAAATAGGAAGGCAGCTAAGTGCTCATATGATACAAACTACCAGAAGATGGAAACCCAGTCCTGCTGAGGAGGTTTCTTCTAGTTCAATGATAATGGAGCAAGGTAGAATGTAGATAGGAAGGTCAACACATCCTATCTGACCTTACCTGGTATGGTAAGAGTGGGAGGTTGCTCAATATCAAAACAAGACAAGTCATCCACATCAAGAAAGATGACTTGAGAGACTGTGTTCACCAGAACAATCTGAAAGTCTATCTACTAAGGAGAACAGAGATACAGTTGAAAGTAGAGATAGCAGATATCTTAAAGTATGAGTAGAGGAGAAGCATGATACAACCAGTAGAGGACAATGGCCTGGGGGTAGAGACGTCTCAGGGATTGAGTAAGAGGAGTTTACAGTAGAGTGATGGCACTCAAGAAATTGGATAAGTTGAGTGCAGAGGAGGATCATGTTTGGTCACTTAGTGCTTTGAGAGAATAGAGTGAACAGGAAGTATAGGCAAGAGATAGAGGAAAAGGCTGAACTGGGGAGTGGATTGATAGCTGATGGAGATCATGGGTAGTCACTCAATAGTTGATTGGAATGAGGACAGGTGAGCTGATAGCATATACTTCTTGGTGGCAAAAAGGGAAGGAAATCACATTTCATATATTGGAGGGAGTTGATATGTTTGACATCGACTCTCCTCTCATGGAATTGTTTGCTAAATACAGAAAAAGAAAGTGTCTATTATCATGGGGGTAAACTCCATCTATCTATGCCAGTACAACAGGAATGACACACCCATCCATGGTCACAACTCTTCTCATCCACTACCTTGGTGCTCCATATTAACTACCATATTATACCTACAACAGTAATGATTGGGATTACTACTCTATCACTCCCTCTAATTCCATATAGCCTCCCATATCTATATAACAATAAGGTATATCTATATGTAGAAAAAAAAACTTTTTTTTTTTTCTTTAAATAGTAAAACAAAACTTATTTTGATGCAGAGAGCATTTTCACAAAACCCAGATGTTTCCCATATTCTTGTCCCTTTGTCAATCCATCCACAATCATCTTGTCTGTCCAAACATATGAGATATCTATTACTCCCCCTTTTATCATCTCTCTTAACCAAAAATATCTAACACCAACATGCCTGGTGGATGCCTTAAACTATCCATTACTCATGCTAGTTATACAAGCTTGGTTGTCATTAAATACTGATAGAACTCTAGTTTTCCTGTCATCCTCCTCAGAGTATAGTTCTGCCTACAATTTCACCAACCAAATTCTCTCTTCTACTGTAAGTGCAGTTGCATTGAATTCTGCATCCGCAGTTGACTTGGCTACAGTTTTGTGGCATTGAGACTTCCAGTGAACCAGTACACCATAGTGATCAAGAACAATAAACTTGCTTGTTGATCTCATTCTATCTACCTCTCCTGCGAAATCTGCATATGCATGAACTATGATGGGAGCTCTAAGTTTATTCTCCTTTTCTCACCCGGAACTCCTATCATCACTCATTTCAAGTTATAGTCGTAGGTCCAGTGTTTGTTGCAAATAGCGCATGATTGTCTTAACTGCAAACCAGTGTGCTTTAGATGGGTCAGAAGCAAATTGCTCAACAAGACCAGTAGTGATTGTGATGTAGGGGTATGTAGTAATTGCTGCATATGCGAGACTACTAACTGCCTCTTGGTATGTTTACTGATAAGTCTTCTCTTCATCTTCACAATGATTGTGCAATTTCACTTTCACATCCATGGGTGTAATGCATCCCTTACAGTTATCTATCTGGAATCTCTTTAACACCTTCTCCAGATAAAACCTTTGACTTAGGTAGATCAGATCTTTCTCCTAGTCTCGCTCAACAAGCATGCTCAGAAAAAACTTCACATTCCCTAGATCTTTGATTGTAAAATATTGCAAGATGGCTATCTTCATCGACAAAACCTCAAATAGTGTTCCAATCAAAAGCATGTTGTCAACCCAGGTGATAATAGTTGCTCCCATTGTCATCATGTAAATTCCCACTTCAAACTTTGAGCACTGCATCCCCATCTGTTCTGTGAAACATGACTCCAAGTTATGATACTAATTGTACCCAGCCTGCATCAATTCATAAAGGCTTCACTTGAATTGAATAGTAACACTTCCTGGGTGAGTCATGGCCTTCATATCTCCATCTTCCTGCAGAACCACAGATCCACTCTTGGATGTTTTAAACTCCTTTGGTAGTAGTAAATAGAGCTCTTCAGTAAACTTACTTTCAAGGAATGTAGCAATGATATCAAGTTGAATGATCTCTTTATTTTCAACTGTAGCTTTCAATAGGACAGTTCAGATTCTAGCAAAGAAATAGTTGGACTGTAGGTCTCTGCATAATCAATTCCTGGTTGCTGGCAAAATTCATGATCTACAAGGTATGCCTTGTATCTTACAACTTTGCCATCCTCATTTAGCTTCTCCTGAAGTACCATCCTTGAAGAAATAGTTCACATATGTGTAGGTAATCCTCCTGCACTCACAATAGCCCATGTCTCATGGCTCTCGAGAGATTCCAGCTCACTATTTATAGCCTGAATCTAGTTCTCATGATTTGGTCCATCTAGAGTAGCTATTATTGTACTTGGTCTATTGGTGACCAGTAAGGCTAAACCATTACCCTCTACACCATGGTTTCCTTCCCCCATCTCCTCTTCATCTACTCTACCTCTTCATCTCCCATAAGTCCTCTCCCAATAGTCACCCATGTCTGCCCAAATTTCCGATATCATAGGGCCATCTCAATGTGGTGGAACAAGTCTATTATCTGCAGCCTGGGGATCTCCTCTCACATGGTCATTGTGTAGTAACTGATCCTCACTACTGTCACCTCTCTGAATCTCCTCTTCTCCATTCATAGCTTGTTCCACATCTGCACCAGGAGGTGATATAGGTAATTTAGGATTGGCTCCCAAATCAAAAGGGATAAGAACTTCTAAATCCTAAGACATTGGGGGGTGAACACTCTGCTGACCAGTCAGTATAAAAAGAACAATCCTTATAAAATGCTACATCTCTAGACTTCATTAACTGTTTTATTTTGAGATTAAAAAGTCTGGATTGCTTTGTTGTTAATGTGTATCCAATAAAAAATAGCCTCTTGGCTTGGGGACTCCATTTTTTATCATCTCATTCTGCCAAATGAATATGAGCATATGCAGTACATCCCCATACCTGCAGGTACCCCACATCTGGTCATTTTCCAAACCAGAGTTCATAAAGGTTTGCATCAATATTTTTAAGCAATAAGGTTTATCACACAGCGGAATGGATTTAGAGGTGTCTATTGTTTCAATGTAAACCGATAGGATGTTTATATATGATACCTAGGAATAACAGAAGCAAAGAACTTAGAAGACTAGAGAGTAATAAAAGATAGCGAAGAGAGTAATAAAAGATAGCAACAGGTAGTGATGATCGATCGTAGAACTTATTCTGATTGACTGATGAACAACTTAAGAATAACGAAGAGCGACGACTTCAACAAGACAAACGGAAATACATAGAACTTATAAAGACATCTAGACTAATGATAAAAGCACGTGCCAAAGAAAAACTCTTCCATTCCTTTCTCGCCAGGAGACAAGGCAACGTCTCACAATATCTCCACAAAACACATTCGAATCAATGGTAAAGATATATCTGTTTGGCCAACGTTCCAGGTATTTAACCAATGTTTCGTGTGCTGTGTCAACGATGCAATTATGGTGATGTTTGACTAGCATTCTGATCGTCCTGCGATATACGGTGAGCAGCTAAGCCAATTTCCAACAAATATCATGGGTTCCTTTCGTAGTAGACAGATTTTTTAGGTAAATAATAGTCTGTACTACTTCTGCCTAATAGGTTTGTGGTGCGCTGGAATGGTGAAGTATTGCATTTACCCTTCCAACAAGGACCTGGTTACTATTCTCAGATATTCTGTCCTCCTGTTGGGTGTAGGGGATGGTGACATGAGACTCGATTCCACATCTTTGCAGCTCTCTCAGAAATGCTTCACCAGTAAATTCACTACTACCATCAGTTCTTACTGCCTTGATCATATTGCTTTTACTATCACCCTGATGTAGCTTCTCAACTTAAGTCTTGTACTCAAGGAAACAACCAGCAGCTTCACTTTTCTGTTTCAAAAAATAAACAGTGGTAAACTTAGTAAAATCATTGATTAATAACATAAAATAATAGCAGTCACTAAAGGACTTTTGTTGCATTGGTCCACACAGATCTGAGTCAATGAGTTGCAAAGATACTGAGGTTCATTGTACTGCAGCTTTGAAGAGTGTGTGAATCATTTTTCCTTTCAAACAACCTGTACACGGATTTATTGTTTCACTTTTCAGGAGAGCAGGCATTCCAAGAACAAGATCATCACTACTCATCTTTGAAACAGCCTGATGGTGAAGATGGCCAAGTTGATTGTACCATAAGCTCATAGATGGTTGGTCTTTGGTGGAAATAAGGAGTCCTTTCTCCATCTCTTCATCATATGTTGTCAGGGTATATAGACAGTCGACCTTTTTCACAATTGTGATCAGGACCCCCTCACAGTAAATTTCAGCTTCACCAATTTTAAATGATATGATGATTTCCTTTCCTGTCAATTGACTAACAGAGAGGAAGTTGGTAGTTCCCACATCAGGAATGTGAAGCACATCAGTTAAGAGTATTGTACTTACTCCTTTTGCTGGTGTCTAGATCTTCACATGAACAGTACCAATTCCTGCTGCTGAGACGAGTTCACCAGTCACAGTTTGTATTTGAAATTGATTCTTGGTCAAACTCTGGTATGACCCCTTTAAGAATACATGTCAATGCTTTATCATATGATTGGTACAGCCAGAGTCTATAACCCAATCGATTGGAATCTCTTTCTCTGTCTGTCTTCCAAGCATCATATCTTCAATCTCTCTTTTCTTCCCTCAGTTTGTGCATATCAGACTTATTACATGCTCCTTGGTGCCATCTTCAGTGAGTCACATCTGCTCTGCCATGACTCCCACTCTTTCATACTTACTAGTCCTATCACTAGCTGGTCGAGTATTATTGCCCTTTATCACAGAGCCTAGTAGACCCACCTCTCTCAATTTCAAATGATACTCATGGATCTTATGTACTTTTTTTCCATAATGGTGGCATGCTCCAGTAAATACCACCCTTCTGGGCATCTGTGGAGTACTGCCACCAAAGAGTTTTCTTTAGGAACATAAAGACTTTGATGGTCCTCCACTCTTCTTGAAACCAGATATTGTAAAAAGTACTTGACCAGGTTCAATTGATCGTCCTCTCCTCAGTTCAACCTCATAGGCAGTCAATAATGATTGTAATTTGTCGTAGCCAAGTATTGAGGTAAGTGAAGGTAAGGTTGCTTTGGTGACCATGATCTATGTTTTCCATTCGGTTGTCTTTAGTAGGCCTTCCAGAATATAGAAAATCAGTTTTCCATAAGACAGACTCGGAGTTTGTCATGAAGTTCACAGATTCAGTTTAAGTAGTCTAACACTATTCCCAAATCTTCCAGCTTGGTTTCATATAGCTCTCTCTGTAGATGGTTGGAATCGTAATTTATAACTGTCACATAGCTTTTGTTAATACTTTCCCAAATCATGCCAGGTGTCTTCTAAATGGAGCTATAGTATGTTACAGTGATTGCATCTCTCATGCCCACGTGAAAAGTACCAATGACCTTTTATATTCTCCTTCTCTGGGTAAGGTATTTCTCTATACGAATCTCATAGTTTGAACCATCACTATCTAGCTTCTCTAGTATAGCCTCTTCTTCTATAGTTAGATTCTACAGACCATCACATTGGAGAAGGTCTGTCATTCTCATTGCCCACATGTGATGGTTAGTTCCATCCATCTTTGCGAAACCCATTCTGACCAATGACAACAAACTATCATGTTGAATCATTGTTGTCATAAGGGGGGAGGAAGGGGTGAGACTTGTTTTTTTTATTTTTTTTATTTTGTTTATCAGTCAGTAAAAGAAACAAAATTGTCTGTATCTTCCCCTGGATTTATCCATGGCTCATAATCTGATAGTGTATACTTTGTGGCAGCAAAAAAGAAAGGAAAATACTTTTCTTATAGTGGAGGTCATTGATGTGTTTGATATTGACTCTCCTCTCATTGAATTGTTTGCTAAATACACAAAAAGAAAGTATGTGTTACCATGGGGGTAAACCCCATCTATCTATGCCAGTACAATAGGAACTACATATCCATCCATGGCCACAACCCTTTTCATCCACTACCCTGATGCTACACATTAACTAACATATTATACCTACAACAGTAATGATTGAGATTACTACTCTATCATGAGCATATCAATTTAATAGGTATGGTTTGCTGTTGAGAATGGGTGAGCATGGGTAGAAGATGAATATATTTTACGGTTGATTGCTTTTCTTTTATATAGAGCCTTAAGGGTCAAAGGCAGAGGAAGAAGGGACTCTTGTGGAGGAGGTATTAGTCTTAGGATTTGGTTGCTGTATTTTTAATGGTATTTGCCCCTCCATAATTTAGGTGTTAGGGTGATAGCTTTGTGTACAGTTCTGCATAGTAGGGGCATGACATCATTTCTGTCCTTGGTATAGATGACAACTATACCTTAGAACCTGACTTAGACAACACAGCCCTCATATAGAAAATTACATTTTAATATCATCACTTTTTGCAACCTCTTACCTCAGTAGTTACATGGCATATTTTAGCTCAATCCCACACCCCTCTAGTATGCAGTTTAGAGGATGGTCATGAAAGGAGAAATCATAGGAGCTCTACTTGTGCCTCAGTACTAAGAATTGGAGGCTATTTTTGGAATAGTGATCACAGACCTATAAAAAGTATAGTATTGAAGCTACTTTTCTCAAGCCTTACATTGAGTAAACTCACAACTATTGGCAAGAATGAATGTACATGATTAAAGTTTTTTAATCCCAGAGCTAGATACTATGGTTAAGCATTGAACCCATTATCCCTTCAGTATACTTGGACTTATAACAAATTTACATGAAAGTTCATACGGAAATGATCAATAAGCTCTTACAGCATGGAGTCCCACTCAATATATAATGCCTCCTATACACACTATTTTGTTTCCTTGCTGCTCCCAGTAAAATTATACTGTACTATAGAGTCTTTCAGATAGTTCTAACATGGTTCAATTTCATTAAGATCTGGTGAATTTGGAGGCCAGAAAGGAATTCTCCTGATTCCACAGTTCTAGTCTTCATGATCTATTTGTGCTACCATGGTATGATTTCCTACATTATCTTCTACCAACCAATACCTATGATGTGTTTCTACTTGAATCCTTTCAATAAAAGGATAAACCATCTCCTGTAGGACATGCTTTCTATAAAGAAACTAATCTACACCCCCTTCAGCACTTCTGGTCTATATTTCTTCTTTAAATTCTCAATATAGATGACAGCATAGATAGCATAGATCATCAGGGCCTTGGTGGGCATTATATCTATCAATTTCTCTATTAACAGCATAGATATAAGTATGTTCCTTGGTACCAGGTACGAGGGCATTTGCTTATCTCTCTGCTATCCATTCAGCTATTTGAATATTTTCTTGGTAGAGTTCTTTCACATTTTCTTGTCATTCTTCAGGTGTCTCTTTTACCCACATCTAAATATAACTCTTAAACACAAGTAAGATGCTCACTGATACCATAATACTAAAACCATTTCCTTTTTTCTTGTCATGACATGGTATCTGATATGGGTCTTGACCAATTTCTCTTGTAATTTTCTTTTGGCTACAGGGTGCTCCAACTTCTAGCATCATCTCATTAGAGTAAATAAATGACTCTATTGGCTGCCCAGGTACTCAATCTGCTAATCCTAGCTGATTTTGCTTTGCAATTGCATCTAGAGGCAGCTTATAGCATGGATAATAGTGATATAATTGGTGGTGTCAGTGCATAATTTTATAAATTGTAGAATCAGCTGTCATGACTCTAGCTTTGCAGGCAATCTGAGGATATGTTTGTAGATGATGGTCTTTATCTTGAGTAGGAAGGGCTTTTAGTCTCTGAGAGACCTCACTTCCAGGAGGGTATTTCTGAGGTACTACTGGCTCTTCTCTCTTTTTGTCACCCACCTTGACAGTAGCAAGGAGATCATTGATCTCATAACTTTGAGAATGTTCCTAGAAATTAGAAATAATACTTTTAGTCTTTATAACCACTTATGAACCAGGTACTTTATCTACTTACTACCATCCACTTATAAGTTATATGTGCAGTTTCTCCAGGCACATTCAAAATTAATCCAATTTGCTCAAATGATATTTCTGCACATCAATGGAGAGCAATAATAGCCCCTCAACTGGCACTGGTAAGACTTCTTCCGCTTGTCATGCTATTTCTTGAATTAATTCTTGAATTCTACTCTAATATAGATATTGAATACTTACCTCTCAAGGAAAACAACACCTAATCTGCTGGATTTCACAAAATACCCAATATAGCTATCATGCATTGGATTATTCTTCTACTCGATTATTCTCCTATACATCACCATGACCTTTACCAGAAACCAGTACTGTCTGCCACACTCTTTCAAACAACCTCAACACTATACTTATTATGGGTCCGCAGTCACTATTCCAAAAACGGCCTCCAATTCTTGGTGCGGAGACACGAGTACTATGAGGGTCAAAATCTGGCTGTGTATTTTTACCACTTTGGTAGCTATTTTTACATGATCCAAACGACTGTTGGTGATTGTGTTTTGTTGAGCTAGAAGATTGGGAGATTGCGTAACTTTTGTATATAAACTTTGAATGTGTGGGTGACTAGTTAGCAAATTGTATGATGAAAGGGCTATGTGAGGTGATGGAAAAGGTGGAAAGGGCGGGAAAGCGGAAGAAAATGGGACGAAAGGAGGCTTCGAAAGAAAGGATTATCGAAAAACAATGGGATAGTTGGTTTTGGAGAATTTCAACATAAATAGTTGGGAAATCAGGATAGATTGAAAAGAGAGCGGAGAATATAAGAGATTTTGTTTTTTTTTGTTGTTTTTGTTTTTTTGTTTCGTCCTTTTCGTTTGGTGCTTTGAACCTGACCCGTCGAAAATTTGGTTTTTCAGTACTCGGCCGAACACACCATCCAACCTGGGTCTAGCCGTAAGACCATCTCGACACCGGTACTTTTTGTATGGTACACCCATACAAAATCTGAAGTCGCTTTCTCACCCTACTGCGCCGTTGCATCAAATATAACCAAATATTGATTTAGGTAATTGATACTTCTAGCATAGAAGAAAATCGTTATCCCCACGATGTTCAGAGCTTTTTGAGATTATCTTCGGGGGTGTTGTTCAGCTGTCGGTTCGTAAAGATGGTTGTTTTTGGTGTAAAACACCTAATAGGGAGGTTCCGCTACGACCGTCGTAACATGAACTGTACTTATTGCCAGAGCAACGACGCTAACCTTTCCTAGTTTGTCTAAGTGCACTGTGGCTCAACTTTTGTAAAGTCTTAACAGTTCTTAAATAAGGCGGTCGTAATAGGGGGGTTTAGCACTCCGTGCTCCCAGCATTCCGTGCTAAAATTCCACGTCATTTTCCAAGAAAATGTGATAGTTGATGGTGTGGATTTAGCCAATCTGTGCTAAAACAGGTTTACTCTTAGTTATGTAACCATGGCAAGTAAGGTAACAAGCCACATCGCACACCCAAACCTCAAACGTGGACTTTTAGACTATTATAGTGAGCTTGTGATATTGCTCAACCATACAACCTACTACGGATACGGTACGATCTCGTCTTCCTTCACAATGTACTCAGATAAGTACAGAAACCGAGTTGCAGTTGTTCTATCAGCATCAGTTAGTTACCATTTTATGACCAGAAGATATCTACGACTTAAACGATCATTGGAGGAAGAAGAGAAGGAAAAAGAAAGAGATAATCGTATACGGCCAGTGATAAGTTATATCAGGCGACCAGATTGGTCACTGGATAACCCCGGATCTCATTTTTTCCATAATGATCAAGACTTTATTGAGTACCTGCGGTATGATTTTCCTAATCACAACCTGCCAAAAGTCTTTGTAAAATAGGAATTATTTTTCGCTAATAGCTGTAGATTTAGTAAAGAAGAAATCCGGATTCTGATCCCAATTCTTGGAATAGAGAATATACCATGGCGTAACCGTCTACAGCCATCCGCTGAGCTGGCAATATGCATCTTGTTACATCGCTTGTCTGCATCAGGTACACGATTGAAGGATGAAATCAAGATTTTCAGACACTCACGAAGCTACATATCATTAGTATTTAATGATATCTTGATGTATCTTTGCCGTCGGTTTTGCCACTTACTTTTCTGGGATAGTCAGCGTCTAACATTAAGTAAAATCTCAGAATACGCCGATGCGGTAGAGAATGTTGTTGGAGGAAGAGGTGTATGGGGATGGATTGATGGAACAATGCGCCCATTTTGCCGTCCTGGTGAAAACCAAGCTGCTTATTATAGTGGTCACAAGAAATCCCACGGCTTCCAATTCCAGTCCATAATGACCCCCGATGGTATTATGTCAAGCCTCCATGGACCTTATGCTGGCCCAAGTGGTGATTGGATGATGTGGAACAACTCAGGAATTGAAGCAATTCTGCATGAGCTACTTGGAGATGGTGTCAGGCACCAAAGATACTATCTCTATGGGGATTTGGCATATTGGCCTTCCTTTGGAATCATGGGTCCCTTTCAATCTACCTCTGATATACCTCTTTCACGTACTGAGGAAGCTGCAAATCTCCTCATGTCAAGTTCTAGGATCGCAGTGGAATGGGGTTTTGGTCTTAATGTTAATTTCTGGGGAATTAATAATTATAAGAAGGGTTCTAAAATCATGTCATCTCCTGTGGCCGCATATTATCTTGTTTCTACATTACTGACTAATATGTATACTTGTTTGAAAGGAAGAAATATTGTATCAGATAAGTTTAACTGTTCTCCTCCTAGTATAGAGGAGTATGTACGTACTGTATACTCTAAGTAGTTGTTGGAAGTCGCTGGATCCTGCTCGGCATGCTCAAGTTGTTGCCGTTTAAAAGTAGTTTCCTTTAATGTGTTTCATTTTAATTGTTTTCTCTGAATTTATTTTTTCAAAAGCTCCAAGATACGATCAACCTTTGAGGAAGTATCTTTCAATGTCTCTTTGAGCTCTGCAACTTCCTTACGTACAGTCTGTGTCTCCTTTTCAAGCCCACTCACCCGTTCATTATTCAATTCCCCATCCCTTATCTCAAAAGCACGACTCATAGACTGGACTGCTTCCACTAAACAATCTCCTTGCTCAACATACTTTTCATCTAACGCAGCTGCCCGATCCCGTAACCTCCGCTTCTTATCCCGCATGTTCTCTGTTTTTTTTCTCTTCGAGATTTTTTTTTCCTCATAAATATCACTTAACTCCAGCTCTGTCTCATTGCTATCCGATAGGGCAGCAGCAGCCTCTCTGAAAATTCTCTTTTTTGACATTGGCAATAACATATTCTCGCGGTCTAGCTTTGCCTGCTCTTGCTCTTGTTTTTCCTCCTCTCCACCCTGTCGTTTTGCTAACTTATTCTCATCCGCTCGTTCAACCCAATAATTCCAAGCCTTCAGAGCCTGATCAAGTTCAGATTCTATAAAGACTATACCTGAAGACCGAGAATCCTATATATATATTGTAAGTCTTTCATCAAATTATTAAGAAAAGTACTTTAATTATCAGACTTACCTTTGACAAGCGTGCAGTATACAACTTTAGCATACACATAACAATTGACCGAGCATTTGCTATATTCTTGCTTGTTGCTATATTGAACTCTTCCGTCCGACATACCCAAAACTTCTCCTTTCCCTGCAAATACTCCTCTCCCCGGGTACAACAAAGGCGAACCAGTTGCAGCCGCTCACTTTCGTTTAAACTGGCTCGTTGTCTGGAGGACTCGGATTCTATTCTCTGAAGGTTATTGCTCAGAGCAATACCCTGAGAACCTTGCAGTTCGGTAGACTTATGGTGACTTGGATGAGCAGTAGGATGGACAGCCTGAGGGGCTGTGAGAGGGACGACTGGGGGGGCAGCCAGTGAGGCGACCGAGGAGGCCGCCAGAGGGGCAACCGAAGAGGTAGCAAGAGGGGCAACCGAAGAGGCTGCTAGAGGTGCGACCGAATATGCCGCCAAAGAGGTAACCAAAGGCGTAACCGAAGGCATGACAGTAGGGGCAACCAGAGGGGTGACAGGAAGTGTAGTAAGTGGGACAACGGGAGCAGCAGCTGGAGGAACAGCTGGAGGAGTACCCAAGGTACTAGTTGATTGACTGGTTCGGGACCCAAGACTCAGAGTAAGTTGTGGATTATGTTGATCCATTTTGTGAGGTTTAATTGTTTAATTACTTGACCGGAGGCAGGATTTGTTGAGGAACAGCATGTGGTTGGGCACATATTATTACAGATTTATTTTAGACGATGAAGATTTTCCTGTGGCGGATTTCTTGGTATGATATCAACTCATGCTAACTGGAATAGGGTGTTTGCGTATAGCTATACACAGATTATAACACCGTGCTATGCAACACCATTTACCAGATCGCGTATCTCCAATCAAAATGTAAACACCTGGACTAGCGGCGTTACCATGGTGAATCGGCTCGTTGCCTCTAGCAACAGCACAATTATTACTTAACACAATATAGCTAAACCCCTCTAATAGGCCTTTGTTTACGTTGTTGTTTACCAAATTTTGGTGTAATTGGCACCCACACCTTAAGCACAAACCCTGCAACCGACACCGAGTTTCGAACTGCACTTAGCAAAATCTTCAATGTTCTGACCTGGTTGCAACACACATACACTAGGGGTCCTCAAAGCTTGGATGGTTTTTGGATGGGTTCGGGATGGAAATTTGTAATCAAAGCTAATTGGCCAAAATTCCTATCCGCGGCTCACCAGAACTCAACTGAACCCATCTGTCCATCTTACAAAACTAGTGGATGGGACTGGTGAAGTGTCAAGAGAGTAGAGTTCATATTACTAGTTTTGGTTAACTATAAAGAATTGATGTCATTATTGGAACACAAAATACATAATTTATACGACTTTGAAATTATCTTGATATATTTAGTAATTGTCAAATTAGTATCTGCAGATATCCTTTCCTTCCATTTTTTTCGTATTCCTTGTACAAGATTAAATTTATTCTTATCATCAAAACTAGCCAAAATGTTTTCCTATGGCCAAAATGATCCCATCCAAGTCATTCGTGAGCAAGGGTCTCAAACACAACTCATACCAGAACCTCAGGCTCTAAGTCAACTCTCAAGTCAAAGTCCTACAAAACAAATCGAGTCAGCTGAGATCATAGAGGTACCAGGTACTCTCTCTCAGGCAGAAGCTCGGACTAATGTTTAACTATTATTGCAGAAATTGGCACAAGAAAATATCAGTGAAAGTCAGAATATAGGATTGCAGAGTGTTCCAACTGGAAGTGCACTTGGAATTGGGCCTGGGCCTGGGTAGTGGAGTCCAAGTGATAGAGAAAAACTGCTTGAGTGATTGGGGCAAAACTTACAGAACTACGAAGCGTTTAAAACTGACAAGAATCAAGCAGCAGATCGAATCTCGAAGGAGGTTTATCATGGGGTAAGGTCAGGAAGTTCTGAAAAGAGTCAGTGGGAAGCGATGCAAAAAGAAATACGGTACTGCACAAGCAAAGTTGAGCTCTACTGAGGAGGGCCAGCGGGACGATTATGATTTATGGTGAAGCATTCGTACCAATTAGCTCAATAAGCTGTATCCGTACTATGAAGGAATTAATGATATCCTACGACGTGATAAAGGTTTTACCCCCTTCTATGTGTCTGAAAGTGGAGTGTCATTTCACCTTGAGGCTAGAAATAGTGCTGTGGCAGCACTGGTGGTGGAGGAAGATGAATTGGTTAGCAGCCAATTGTTGGATATGGTTGAAGAAGGACGAGAAGGTATGTGGAGTATCGTAAACCTAGTTCTTGAATATAAGGGCAATGATGAGTTGAGTAACTTAGGTACCATGGAAACAGAATATCCACCAGTAGGAGGATCGAAAAATCCTAGAAAACGGGGGAGTACTACCAGTACTGGGAAGAAAGCAATAAAGAAGGAAAAGATTAGTACAGAAGAGGAGCTATTTGGATCAGTCCAAAGAGAGAGGCTTGCTTTGGAGAAAGAACGTTTGCAGTATGAGATCCAGCAGGATGAAGCATAACAGCAGTTATCAGACAGGTGGGAAGAAAATCGGCATATGGAGGTAATGATGCGGATGCAACTTTTGGAAAAGAGACTTGAGCATCAGAATGTGTAATTTTGGTGTTTCTGAGAACGTTTATTTATTGCAAAATTACTGGCAGTATCTAGGACTTATACACCTGTCCCTTCCGTGATCTGAGAACTTCAAACCTCCCTACTAGAATACTAGAATACTGGAGTTGTACACAGTGATCCCAAGTAGCCAGTCAAACCCTAGTTTTGAAAAGCCTGAGTCAGTACAATCAAAATTATTCGGAGCCTCTAAAGCCCAGTACTCGTGCCAAGGTAGTGGCGTGAGCACCACTACCCCCGGATGTTCGCAGGCTCACAACCTGGGGCACTCAACTGAGTGCCTGACAGCTCAACGTAACTTTGTGGCTCAACGTCAATTTGAGGCTCAACATCACTTTGTGGCTTAGTGTAATTATATAATTATATTAGTTCAAAGTAGTACTTTCATAGTGCTTTCATCAAACCCATCAGAGTCCTTCCACATCACAATTCATCATGCCACCCAAACCAACATTTATGCTCCCCAGTCAGAGGGTTGAGGATTATAAGGATATTGAAATTCACATTCAGGCCACTGTCAACTCACTCTATGAAGCCAATAATGCGTATCCCAATCTTGCAGCAGTTGCTCGTTGTTTTGAAATACCTGTATCTCGACTCCGCCACCGCTGGCAAGGTCTTCCTTCAAGAAAAGAGCGTCCTGCTACTAATCAAAAGCTTTCTGATGATCAAGAAATTGCTATGTGCCAGTACCTTGACCGACTAGACACAATTGGCACCAGTGTTCGCATACAAATGGTCTCAAGCTGTGCAAATACAATCCTATGCAATGCACATAGTGGCCCCCTTGCACCACCTGTTGTCAGTGACTACTGGGCTCCCCGATTCCTGAGTCGCCATCCAGAGTATTTTATTCGGAAGCAATGAACTATTGACATTGACCGCAAAAATGCACATCAGCCTGAAGATATCCGCATGTGGTTCCAAAAGTACCAAGAGGTTCGCCAACAGTATAATATTCAAGATGGCGATATATATAATTTCGATGAGACCGGTTTCCGTATTGGAATTGGTAGAGACCAGTGGATTATGACATGCGACCCAAACTGTCAAGCATATCTTGGGAGCTCAACCAATCGTGAGCTTATCTCAGTCTGTGAGACAATTAGTGGAGATGGACACATCCTGCCACTGATGATTATTGTACCTGGTATTATCCACCAGGAGCCTTGGTATACAACAACCTCAATACCAGATGATTACCTGGTAGGCACCTCAGAGACTGGCTACTCCAATGACGACTTGTGTATTAAGTGGCTTATCTACTTTCAGCTCTTTTCATCTAAGCGCCAAATTGGTTCTTATCGCCTCCTCCTTCTTGATAGTTATGGGTCGCACTGCACCAAACAGTTTCTTGAATATTGTGATATTCACAATATAGTCGTCTTCTGTCTTCCTCCTCATACAAGCCACCTTCTTCAACCACTTGATGTGGTTGTTTTCCAACCATATAAGCATTAACATGCTGAAGCCATTAAGGCAGCAACTCGATCTGGATATGGTGACTTTGATAAAGTCAAATCTTTGGATAGAATCGACTGTATACGTCAGCAAACATTCAAAGAATCCACTATTCGCTCAGCCTGGCGGGCTACTGGTCTTATTCCATGGGATGCTGATATTGTTATCACCCAGCTCCGTGAGCAGCCAATTGGCCTTATCCAACAAGCAACTCCACCAGATGGATCATCACCCTCTATTCCTCTCACTATTCATAGCCTGAAACGGCAGGGGGAAGAATTATTACGTGATGCCTTGGAAATTTCTCCTACATTTCAACATAGGTTGAAACTTGTTTTGCAAGGTGGGCTTGCTCAGGCACAGTCAGTGGCCCTAGCAATGGAGCATATGGAAAATACACGGGCAGTAGAACAGGCAAGAAATGCAAGGCACAGAGGGCAGACACGAAGGCAGGTGCAGAAAGGAGGGGTTCTATATGCCTCTGAAGCACAGCAAATAGTAAAAAACAAGGAAGATGCTGAGTTGGAAAAGGTGGAAAGACAGTTGAGACAGGCACTGAATGCAAGGAAAAAGGCTGAGCAGGCTGAGCAAAAGCCTTTAATTGATGACATGAAAGCCTATGTTAAGGATAGACGTAAAGTTCTAGCCTATAAAAAAAGGTTATCTAGAGTTATAGTAGCTGGTATTAAAAAATGACAAGTAAGACTGCAAAAAAACAAACAAATGTAACATAAAATATTCAATACAGTCTACCTTTCTTATATAGTAAGCCTCAAATTGACATTGAGCCACAAAGTTACTATGGTAAGCCACAAAGTTACATTGAGCTACAAAGTTACGTAAAGCTGTCAGGCACTCAGTTGAGTGCCCCAGGTTGTGAGCCTGTGAACATCTGGGGGTAGTGGCGCTCACGCCACTACCTTGGCATGATTAGTACCTAGGCAACCCAGGCAACTGCTTGGTTGAATCTTGTAACAACTCAAGACAGAGCCACCAGATACCCAGGCAGAGCTACCAGATACCCAGGCCAGGCCAGGCCTCAACCCCGGAAAGCTACTTCTCTACCATCCAGCCAGGCTGTCCCTGAAAAAACCTGGATTGGTCCCGCTGTACCCAAAACTAGAAGAACTGACCACTAGAGATCACTGTTTGTATGTTCTCTACACTTCCAAACCAGTGGGAAGTAGCTATCGATGTTCTGTCAATACCATACTAAGTCCCTATAGCCCTCAGAAAAGAGAGGAAGTTTTGCCAGATTGCAATGTTTCGGACAAGGTAAAACCCAATGGTAGCGAAGGAAAATAAGGGGGTGAAATAAGAAAATGAAAATCTCTTTGTAATGAATAGAAGCTCTCTAATGAATTCTGTTCTCTTTCTTACTCTTGAACTTCGCTCTGTCAGTCTCTCTTTTTCTTGTTATTTTGTTCACCCTCCTTCCTTCTCCTCTGGCTCCACAGACCACCTATATAGTCCTGCAATTACAAACACAATTAGCAATAAATTCGTCAATGAATTCCTGACAACAAAATGCTATTCCTAGAGTACAAAAACAAATGCAATCAAAGACAAGTCCATCAACATGTCTCACAAGATGGCTTTTCCTATTATCCATAGTCGAGTATAGTGGTCCTGTTTCACCAATCGATGGTAGAGTTCTATTAGTGATACTAATATTTAGCCAATATTCCGAATGTTACACCAGTAGTGCCAATATTCCACTAATGATAGGATTGTCTTACTCATTATGAGTCTTTCATGATAACAGGATTTCCTCTGCCATTCTGAATCCTCCTCTGCCATTCTAGATTCATTAGCAAAGTATGCTCATAATTTAGGATGAATATAGGATGAGTAGTCTAACCAGATTTCCGACAAGTAGATATTCATGCAATATTCCATACCCTATGAGTAAATAAGCTTTCTCTTAAATCGTCGTCTTTTCTCTTTGTCTTGCTCTCTCTTCTCTCTTGCTCCCATTCAAGTAAGATCTGTTCAACCATCATTTCATGCCGTCGAGCATACTCAATATCTTCTGGGTCCTCCCAATTCCCTTCACCTTCTTCTTCTATTAGTAAGTTGTGTAATATACAGGCAGCTTCAAAGTAATTTACAACCCTCTGATGTGTAACCTGATCTCGAATCTTAATGGAAACATTTGTGACACTGGGAAACCATGCTTTCAGAAGACCAAATGTATTCTCAATAACAACATGCCGTGCACTGAAGGTTGCATTAAATATTTGCTCATCAGAGCCCTTGGCCCATGGTTGCTTATATGGTGTAACCATGAAATGGTTTGTTGTATATGCAGAATCTCCTAACAGATACTCATTTTTGCTGAAATAGAGAGGTGGTTGTAGAGCGACCTGACACTGCTCAAAAACTCTGGCATCATGAATGGCACTCATATCACCCACACGGAGGTATGTAATATGTCTCTGATCATTACATACTGCCATCGCATTCAATCCATATGTCAATTTATGGTTATCTACTATGTACTGTACAGTTCATCTCAAAACGCGATCTCAAATGTCCGATCTGATCTGATCATCTGATAAGATCTGTGATGGTGTGCACAGTGCATAGTATTTTTGGTCCCTTCCACAAAATGAGGCGCAACAATGCTAAGATGCCAAGCTCCACATGCAAAACTTTCTGCCCCTCTCCTATATAATGTCAATCTTCCCTATCTTTTCTTCAATCATCCTCTTCACATCACCTCCATCTTTTTTCATAATAATTAACAACCAACCAGTTTCAATGTGTTGAATTTCTCTACTTCCCTTCCACAGCTTGGATACCACACCTATACAACTTGAATATAAAAATTGAAAGGGTTTTTTATTATAATGCTGTACTACAGTAGCTGCTGACAGGACAAACCTGAGACTGATTTCGATCAAGATCGACAAGGGAGTGTGCACTGCACATGTAGGGGGTGCTTGGTTAGTCACACCTACTGAGTCCTACTCTTGTACTCAAGGATCACAGGATATTAACATGGTTTATGGTGATAATAGGAGAAAAAGAGGACCAGGAGGCAACAACAGAGAGGAACAGTGGTGCAGGCAGTAGAGGAGTGGGAGAATGCAATTGCAGAACAGTTGGAAGGTTTGTAGTTACCACTCAGCTGTTGAGATTAGTAGCTAACAATTTATTATAGTGCAAGGAGAGGAACAGGAAGGTATAGTTATCATCAAAGTATATCCTGAATGATGTTTAATATTGATGTCAGTGGTAGATGAACCAGCAGGAAGGAGGAGATAGAGGCAGTCTTGAAGGGAGAAGAATGTGACAGATTTTGATCAGAATATGCGAGGAGGAATACTATTGACTTGTAGGATGTGTTTGGTCAGTTAATACCACTGCTGATATTCTCCCAATTATTTTAAGAAGACGAAACTAATTGTGACTTTGTAATATAGGCTGCTGAACGAGTGGCAAGAGGAGGGGTAGCTGCAGTACCTATGGTCAATGGTCAGGTGGTTCCTTTAGCTCAAGGACAGGGAGGTCAAGAGGTACGTTTGCAAGTACCTTTGGCCATGCTGGACCAGCGAGCAAGGTGGACATGTCACAATAGGGAGGATGGATATCAGGTGTACTGGCTGTCAAGCTCTGCACTGGGCAAAGGAGCCATCAGCCAAACGACTCCAAGGTGGGGAAGCAAGCTACGAGTCCTGCTGCAAGCATGGCGATGCCCAGGTTGAGAGAATGCAACAACTGCCAGAGCCCCTCAATGCTTTGATGAATGGAGATGATGCGCAATCAAAGTCTTTCCGCTCAGGGCTTCGCAGATGGAATAATCTCTTTGCCTTCACATCTATCCAGTACAACATGGATGAGCGTACAAATGAGATTGGTGGTACTTTTCAGCTATTCCAGATACATGGTGCAATCTATCATAGGCAGGGACCTCTGGTCTCAGCAGGAGGACAGGATGCCCTTTATTCCCAGATCTACCTCTATGATCCACTTTATGCAGCTGAAGCAAGATCTGCCCATGTACCAGAATTGGATGCCAATCTTGTTCGTTCACTCACCTTGATGTTGCAAGAGTCCTGCCCACTTATTCACCTATACCTTACAGCCAAGGAGAGGTTTGAGCAGATTGCAGAGAAAGAGGACAACTTTCATATAATCTTGAATCCACAGTTGAGTCTTGTGGTAGAAAGGAGTGCAGATCAGCGGCGTGAAAACCTACCTACTGCCAATGAAGTTGCCATGATTCTGCTAGAGGAGTATGGGAGGGCAGGATTCAGAGATATTGTGTTGGCACAGAGATTAAATGGAGAGGATATTGGAAACTCATTTTCCTAGATCAATCCCAACCATGCCTCCTATCTTCCACTCCACTATGTTCTCCTCTTCCCCCATGGAGAACCTGGCTGGCATTGGGGTAAGACACTTGGCAATCAACATGGCAATCACCAAAATATGAATCTCACACAGCGCGTGTTCTACCGATTCCACCTACATCCTAGAGATGGGGAGCCCTCAACTCTCTTCCCTGCTCAGAGACTTTTCCAGCAGTTTGTTGTGGATGCATGGGCAGTTTGCGATCAGAATACGCTTGCCTGACTGCGTTCACATCAAGCAAATATCCGCTCAGATCTCTACAATAGTCTTCCTGATGTAATGGAGGTTGTTGATGTCAACTTTACAGAGGTTGGAAGGCGAGTAGTCTTACCATCCAGCTATCTAGGAGGTGATATATTTATTCAACAGCTGTACCAGGATAGTATGGTGATTGTGTGGCACTTTGGTAAGCCTTCCCTCTTCATAACCTTTACTGCTAATCCTAAATGGGTTGAGATTGAGCATGAGCTTCTGCCCCACCAGTCAGCTAGAGATCAGCCTGATCTGGTAGCATGTGTCTTCAATCTCAAGGTACACAATTTACTGGATCAGTTACAGCACAAGGAAGTCTTAGGGTCATGCCTTGGTTGGGTTTGGACAATTGAGTATCAGAAGCGGGGCCTCCCACACCTTCATCTCCTTCTCTTCCTGAAAACTAATCATCAGTTCCTAACTGCAGCCAATATTGACTGCTTCATCAGCGCAGAGCTGCCCTGTGAGGATGATGTGATTGGTGAAGAGTTGCGTGGCATCATCCAATCTACAATGGTTCATACTCACTGTGCTGGTGGCAATGGTCGAGCAGCCTGCATGCAGGGTTTGAACCCTCTGGTAGTATCAACATGTCATAAGGGCTATCCCCATAATTTCCAAGAAGAGACAATCATTACAGAGGATGGGTATCCAACCTACCGGAGACGAAATACTGGATAATCCTTCACATTGATAGTACTGGGGAGTGGAGCCAGGGTGACCACCATGATTGACAATCAAAGAGTGGTGCCATATAGTCCATACCTTTCGCTCCACTACAAGGCCCACATCAATGTTGAGGTTTGTGGGTCTGTTCGGGCTGTAAAGTATATCTATAAGTACATCTACAAGGGTGGAGATCGTGCCAGTGCTGTTTTGGACTCAGAGCATGATGAGATCAAGCGCTATCTCCATGGTCGCTATATTGGTCCAACTGAGGCTGTGTGGTGTTTGTTTGAATATTCAACTCATGAAGAACAACTACTAGTAACACATCTTGCCCTTCATCTTCCTGGTGAACAACCTATTTACTTCTCAGAACAGGAGAATCCAGAGGCACTGCATGAA
Organism: Choiromyces venosus 120613-1; assembly: GCA_003788595.2. NCBI lineage: Eukaryota > Fungi > Ascomycota > Pezizomycetes > Pezizales > Tuberaceae > Choiromyces > Choiromyces venosus. Next base: position 36,752 of record ML120472.1, on the reverse strand, counting down.
TAGATGGATACCTCAATTACAACCCTCTTGGCATATTTCAAGTACAATGCAGAGAATGAAGATAGAAGGTGCTACTTATACCATGAGTTTCCAGAGAACTATGTGTATGTTCGTAAGGTGGGATGGAAGCGGAGAATACAGCGCAGATCAATTGGTCACATGTATTCCGCAAGCCCCTTTATGGGGGAACATTACTATCTATGCTTACTCCTGATTGTCATTCGTGGTGCAACTAGCTTTGATGACCTGCATACAGTGGATGGAGTATTACATACCACATTCAAGGGTGCATGCATTGCCTTGGGGCTGTTGGAGGATGATGGGGAGTGGGTGGCCATGTTCTGTGATGGTCCGAGGTTTATGACTGGTCGGTCACTGCATCACCTCTTTGCTCTGGCTCTTATCCATACAACAATCACCAATCCACTGCAGATCTGGGAATAGTTTAGAGAGAGTTTCTGCGATGACCTGGTACATATGATCATAGCCGGTAGAGTGGTCATGCCAGCTGGTGGGGAGGACTTTGGAGTGGGCATTCATTTGGACTATGGGCTTTACCAAATACAGCAGTTTTTGGATGAATTTGGTAAATCTGTTGAGGGGTTTGGTCTGCCATGACCAGTGTTGCCCTGGATACAGACTGGACAACAGGTATTTAACAATGTGATATTGGGAGAAGAGTTAGCCTATGATGTAGGGAGGAGCAAGAGCTGTACAATGGTATGCGAGAGCAGCTGAATGACGAACAGGCTTCCTATTTCAATGCGATAGTTGCAGAGCTGGAGAGCTATATGCAAGACCCATAACAGCAAAGGATTTCTGGTGCCTTCTTCCTACATGGTCCTGCAGGTACAGGTAAGACATTCCTTTACAACTGTCTCTGCAGCTACTTCCGTGCCCAGAGAAAGATTGTGCTTTGTGTTGCATCCTCAGGGATTGCAGCATAATTGCTACCCGGTGGTCGGACAGCGCATTCAAGATTCAAGATCCCCTTATCAAATGACCTTAACTCTGTATGCAACATCACACACAACTCGTTCCTTGGTCAGTTGATTCATCAGATAGCTCTTATCATTTGGGATGAGGTTTCAATACAGCATAAGGCATGCTTCGAGGCAGTTAACCAGACCCTGCATGATGTTTGCAATGTCGGGGACCAGCATATATTTGGCGGGATTCCCACAGTTCTTGGGGGTGACTTTGTTCAGATCTTACCAGTTATCCGTCGTGGTACCAGGCAGGCAACAGTACTTGCCTGTATCCAGTATAGCTCAATCTGGTGCAGCTTAAAAGTCTTGAAACTTAAGACAAGTATGCGCATTATTGCCAGTAATGCTAATCAGGTATTCCTTACATTTCTCAAGGATTTGGTTGCCAATCCACTTCTCTATGGACAAGTTATGCTTCCAGCATACATTCGTCATGTATCTACTGTTGATCAGTTTTGTGATCAGCTGTATCCACAACCTTTATTGGATGAATCTGTTACTGCCCACCATGTACTGATTGGTAGAGCTATCCTGGCTTTCCGAAATGAGACAGTTAATGATTTTAATGACCTACTACTGGAAAGGATCCCTGGGTTGGAGCACTGCTCTGAGGCTGTCAATGATGTCCAAGTCAGTGAGGATGCAGCAGCTGCAGAGCCCTATGCGACAGAGTATTTGCAGAGTATTAACCTAGCATCTATTCCTCGCGCCTGCTTGGGACTCAAGATTGGAGCACCTGTTATTCTTATTCACAATCTCAGTCCACGAGAGGGTTTGCATAATGGGACCAGGATGAGACTCTTGGGAATCGGTCACAACTACTTGCAGGTTGCCATTCTAGGTGGAAAGTTCAATAGCCAAATCCGACTCCTGCCACGCATCAAGCTTACTACTACTGATGAAGATCTACAATTTATTCTCGAGCGCAAGCAGTTTCCTGTATGTCTCTTCTTTGCCATGACTGTAAACAAGTCACAGGGCCAGTCACTTGAGCAGGTGGGTGTAGATCTACGCACCCTAGCCTTTACTCATGGACAGCTCTATGTTACTTTGTCACGAGTTACATCACTTAATGGACTCACCCTCTGGCCCTTGGTGCATACACCTAATCATACAGATAATATTGTATATCCTGAGGTTCTTCTCTAAATCCTCCATGTAGGTCTTTTCCATCCTTTTTCTGTTCATGGTTTCTCTTCCTTCTGGGTAATAATGTATACAATTAACAAGGCCAATGTTCTAATACCTCTACTACTAGACTCCTCCTCTCTTTCTGGATCTCAATTCTTTTTCTCCTTCCCCCTTCTAGGTCAGTGGATTTTGTTTTCACATACCTTCAATTTGTTTTGAAATAATGCTAATATAATACCAGTTCATACCTTCCAGCTCCTTACTTGCTATTGAATCCTGGTTTCATATATATCCTTCTGATTTTATACAACCCTGACTATCCTTTTTTGTTTCAAATTTATACCTCCTTGCATCTTGGTATAACATTATATTGATGGTTTGAGTTCTGTTCTGCCCCTACCTCCTTAGTTGTTTCATAGGACATTGCGGAAGTTAGCAATTAAAAGTTGCAATTTTTATCTTTACTATTATCATTCAAGTGATTCAATTAATACATGTAATTGTGATATCTTATATATGAAAACTGAATTAAGTTGACCTCTGAGATAACATCACCCACCCTATTTAATTCTCTATAGGTACTCATGCTCCTCTTCCATACCTGTAACTATATGGTACTAACAGGTCCAATGCGTATTTCTAGAGTCTTGTAAAAAATATGCTACATGCCATTCCACCATGCAATCAAGTGACTGTAATTAAAGCTGTACCTTCCTACCAATCATATGAGACACACTTCGACCGGTCGGTTGAGGGGCTGCTAGTCTAATATGTACTACACAGTACATCTGATAGCAATCTAATCTAAGACCCCACGCTACAAAACGTACACGCCAGCCATACTCAGCCACGTTTCGATCTCTTCCTTCCTTCTGTGCGAACCCCCACGCCCGGCAATGACGATGCATCCCTGGCAAGCCGGGCGGAAGGGAAGAAAGGAAGAAAGGAAAAGAAAGTGAGGGAACGCCTTAGGAGTGAACGCCTCTCGAGCGTAGTCGAGGGGACGCTAGTCATATATGTCCTGAGCAGTTTATCTCAAACTGCGCAATCAAAGTACGATCTGATCTTATCTGAATGTATGATCTAATCTGATAGAAAAGTACAATCAGATCATCTGGTAATGTGTCGCATCCGATCTGTTTCTTCCTTCTGCTTGAACCGCCCACTCGGCAACAACGAGGCATTCCTGGCAAGCTGGGCGGAAGAGAAGAAAGAAAGAAAGGAAAAGGAAAGTGAGTGGAATGCCTTGAGGAGCCAATGCCTGCTTGAGTGTAGATCGAGGGGATACTGGTCTGATTCTAATATGTACTGCGCAGTTTATCTCAAACTGCGCAATCAAAGTATAATCTGATAACACCTGTGATGTCCTGTACTACTCTTGGTATTTCTGATCACAAGCACATGATGCAACACACCAATGCTGAGATACCAAGCCACAAATGCGGAAATTTTCTCTTTTCTCCCTACTTAAACCACCTGTTCCCTCTTCTCTCTCTCACATCCATCCTTTTTTCCATTACCTCCAACTTCTACTATGACACACAACCATCTACTATCATACTAACTGGCTTCATTTGAACCCTTTTTGCTGTTTGAGAGCTTTTCTATACCAATTTACCCTCTATTCGCCCACAATGCCATGATGTCCTCACTGTCAGAGAGACAAACCTGATACTGATTTTGATGTTGATACTCGAGGTGCTTTACGTCGCACATGCAGTGTGTGTTTGATAAGCTGAATCATTCTGTTTTGCTCTTAGCTATATATTCAGAGGGCATTCTAATAGAATCAATTGCACAAATAGGAAAATATATGAATCACCAGAAGATCCCAAGGGGTAAACAGGGGACATGGTAGGGGACGGAGACAGAATTCAGAAGGTAGTGTGACTATCCAAGATTCTTGTGAGTAGTTTCTAATTGAAATAAAAGTAGTAGGTAATTTGTTGGCCTGGTGAGGACAAGGGGTTGTGCTAGAAATGCAGGTTGAAGGTATGATTATTCTGCAATCTTTGTTGAATGGTTTCTAATCGGGATAGAAGGTGCAGGTGGTGGAGCAGCAATGGGAGGACTAGGGGTGGTGCTGAGGGACAATCCAGAAGGTATAGTTTACTATAAGTGATACTGGGATGAATAAATCTGAAATGAGTGAAATCAGGTGGTAATCAAGCCATCATGGGAGGAGGGGGTGTTGTGCAGGAAGAGATACCATTAGGTAAGAATGTCAGTGAAGTTTATTCAGAATCAGTGCTAACGGAGTTAATAGCTTCTGGAAATGCAGCAGAAGTGAGGAGATGTGGGCATTGCAGGAGAGAACAAAGGGTAGGAGAGTTTGATCACAATGCCCAAGGAAGGATGCTGTTGACCTGCAGGTTGTGCCTGGTAGGTTATTCCATATTGCGGGGCTCATCAAGTAAGTGGATTAGACTGAAACTAACAAGAGAGAATGATATAGACTGTAGTACAGGAGGCCCAGGGAGGGGATGCAGCTTTACCAGCTTCTAATATGCAGCTGGTTTCTCAAGCTCAAGCACCAGAGGTACAGTTGGCACAGTTACAAGTGCCACTATGCTTTGGCTGCCAGAGAGCTAGGTGGACAGGTCATGATTTAGGGAGGTTGGACATAAGGTGTACTGGCTGCAATGCTCAGCACTGGACTGCAGAGTCGTCAGCCTCGAGGAGACCACGAGGTGGAGAGGCAAGCTTTGAGTCCTGCTGCAAGCATGGCCAGGTACAGATTGAGCGAATGCGTCCACTCCCTAAGTCCCTCAATGCCTTGATGAGTGGAGGTGATGCTCAGTCAAGGTCATTTCGGGAGGGGCTACAGAGATGGAACTCAATCTTTACCTTCACCAGCATCAGGTTTAACATGGACAATCAGACAAGTGAGGTTGGAGGTACATTCCAGCTCTTTCAGATTCATGGGGCACTGTATCATAGGTAGGGACCACTGGTACCTGCAGGAGGACTTGAGGATGCCCTGTATTCCCAGGTCTACCTCTATGATCCAGCAGATGCAGCCAGGGCGAGATCTGCACGTGTCCCAGAGCTGGATGCCAACCTTATTCACTCCTTGACCCTGATGCTGCAGGAGTCCAACCCCCTGATCCAACTGTATCTCACAGCTCAGGAACGGTTTGCGGAAATCAGAGAGGCAGAAAACAACTGCTGTCTCATACTCAATCCACAACTATGCCTGGTTGTGGAAAGAGGGGCCGATCTCAGACGAGAGAATCTACCAATGGCAGATGAAGTCCCCATGATTCTGCCAGAGGAATATGGAAGTGAGGGTTTCAGGAATATTGTCCTGGCAAGAAGAGTGAATGTGGAAGATGTAGGCAACTCCTTTACCCTCATCAACCCCAATCATGCCTTGTACCTGCCCCTCCACTATGTTCTCCTCTTCCCATATGGAGAGCAGGGCTGGCATTGGGGCAGGACACTAGAAAATTGCCAGAATAAGAGCCTCACCCAGCGTACTTTCTATATGTTCCGTCTGCATACCAGGGTTGATGAGCCAACCACTCTCTCCCGTGCACAGAGGTTATTTCAGCAGTTTGTTGTAGATGCATGGGCCGTATGTGATCAAAACAAGCTTGGCTGGATCCGCTCTCACCAGGCCAACATTAGAGCTGAGTTATACAATGGACTGGCTGATGTTTTGGAGGCTGGTGATGTGGAATTTGTGCAGGTGGGCAAGAGGGTGATTCTACCATCCAGTTATGTGGGAGGAGATAGGTTTATGCAGAAGCTGTACCAAGACAGCATAGCAATTGTGCGCCACTTTGGCAAACCCTCATTATTCATAACCTTAACTGCTAACCCCAAGTGGGGTGAGATTGAGCAAGAGTTGCTACCACATCAGACGGCAGCAGACAGAGCTGATCTGGTGTCGCACGTGTTCAATCTCAAGGTACAAGATCTCCTTGATCAGATACGCTACAAGGAAGTCTTTGGTCCTTGGTTAGGCTGGGTTTGGACAATCGAGTACCAAAAGCAGGGCCTCCCACATCTACACCTCCTGGTGTTTCTGAAGACTGACCACCAGTTCCTGACAGCAGCCAATATCGATCGCTTCATCAGTGCAGAGATTCCTACTGAGGATGATACGATTGGTCAGGAGCTGTGTGGGATTATTCAGAGGACAATGGTGCATTCTCACTGTGCAGGTGGTAATAGTCAGGCCCAGTCTATGCAGGGTCTCAATCCACTTACGACCCAGACCTGCTGTAAGGGCTATCCCCGTCAGTTCCAGCAGGAGACTGTTATTACAGAGGATGGCTATCCCCTCTATCGCAGAAGGGATACAGGTCTGTCCTTTACAGTGCCAGTGAGGAATAGTAGAGGGAATGTTATGTCTGTCATTGACAATCAAAGGGTAGTTCCCTATAGTCCATACTTCTCCCTCTGCTACAAAGCCCATATCAATGTGGAGGTGTGTGGGTCTGTCAAAGCAGTCAAGTACATTCATAAGTACATTTACAAGGGTGGAGACTGTGCCACTGCCATCCTGGACTCAGACCATGATGAGATAAAGCACCATCTTCATGGTCGCTATATTGGTCCCACGGAGGCAGTGTGGCGGTTGTTTGAGTTCTCAACACATCAGGAACTCCCCACAGTCACAACGCTTACCCTTCATCTTCCAGGCCAGCAGGCCATCTACTTCTCAGAGCAGGAGGATCCAGGTGACCTTTGGGACTGCTTGGATAGGTCCATGACCACCCTCCTGGCCTTCTTCAAGTACAACTCTCAGAATGTAGATGGAAGACAGTATTTGTACCATGAATTTCCTGAGCACTATGTTTACGTACGTAAGGTGGGATGGAAGCCCAGAATACAGCGATTTTCAATTGGTCGCATGTGGTCAGCTAGCCCGTTTATGGGGGAATGCTATTATCTACACTTACTTCTCACTGTTGTACGTGGTGCCAGGAGCTTTGAAGACCTGCAGACGGTAGATGGGATACAGTGTGAAACATTCAAGGGTGCCTGCATTACCTTGAGGCTGTTGGAGGATAATGGTGAGTGGATTGCCATGTTCAGGGATGCACAAGAGTTCATGACAGGCAGAGCCTTCCGGCACCTGTTTGCTCTCACCCTGCAACATACAACAATCACCAATCCACTTGCCATCTGGGAGGATTTCAGGGAGGGTTTCTGTGATGATCTGGCCTACCTGCTCAGGACAGGCAGGGTCGCAGTGCCGGTTGGAGGTGAAGGTATGGGGGCAAGCCTGGCTCATGACTATGGACCCTACAATATTCAAGAGTTCTTGAATGAATATGGTAAGTCTGTAGTGGAGTTTGGCCTACCACAACCAGCACTGGATTGGAGGCAAAGGGGGAATGAGTTAGAGGGAAATGCGAGGATGGGGGAGGAGTTGAGATATAACATGGTACAGGAGCGGGTGTTGTTGGACTCAATGCGGCAGAAGTTGAATGAGGAACAGGTTGCCAGCTTCAATGCTATTGTTGCTGCAGTGGAGAGCTATGAGTAGGATCTACGGCAACAAGAGCCCTCTAGTGCCTTCTTCCTTCATGGCCCAGCAGGTACAGGCAAAACCTTTCTCTACAACTGTCTCTGCAGTCATTTCCGGTCCCAGGGAAAGATTGTGCTTTGTGTGGCATCCTCTGGGATTGCTGCTCAATTGCTACCTGGAGGCCGGACAGCTCATTCAAGGTTTAAGATCCCCCTTTCAAATGACCCTAATGCTGTGTGCAACATCATGTGCAACTCCTACCTAGGGGAGTTGATTCGCAGAACCTCACTCATTATCTGGGATGAGGTTCCTATGTAGCATAAGGCATACTTTGAGGCGGTCAATAGAACCTCGAATGATGTCTGCAACAGTGGTAACCAGCAGTTGTTTACTGGGATTCCTACTGTACTTGGTGGTGACTTAGCCCAGATCTTGCCTGTTATTCACCGCAGTACTAGACAATCCACTGTTTTGGCCTCAATTCAACATAGCTCCATCTGACACCATTTGCGTATCTTGAAACTAAAAACAAGTATGCGTATAGTTGCCAGTGAGGTCAACCAGGAGTTTCTCACCTTTCTTCGCCAAATGGTTACTAATCCACTCCTGTATGGCAAGCTTCAACTGCCTGCTTATATTCGTAGGGTATCCACAGTTGATCACCTCTGTGATCATCTGTATCCATAGTCATTATTGAATGAGGCAGTAACAATCCACAGTGCTCTTGCAGGTAGAGCTATTCTTGCCTTTCGCAATGAGACAGTGAATGATTTCAATAATGTACTGCTTGAAAGGATGCCTGGTGAGGAGCATAGGTTTGAAGCAATTAACCATGTCAATTTAGCTGAGGATGCAGCCGTTGCTGAGCCCTTTGCAGTGGAGTATTTGCAGAGTATCAACCTAGCATCTATTCCAACCTCCTACCTCAGACTCAAGATTGGAGCACTACTAATTCTGATCAGAAATCTGAGTCCAAGGGAGGGCTTATGTAATGGTACCAGGATGAGGGTATTGGGAATCGGGCGTACCTGTCTACAGGTTGTCATTCTTGGTGGAAAGTTTGATGGCATGATCCGCCTTCTACCGCGGATCAAGCTTACCACCACAGATGAGGATCTACCTTTTGTTCTGGAGTGTACACAGTTCCCCGTCTGTCTATACTTTGCCATGACAGTTAACAAATCCCAGAGTCAGTCCTTGGATCAGGTTGGTGTAGATCTGCGCACGCCTGCCTTTACTCATGGGCAACTCTATGTGGCTCTCTCATGGGTCACCTTGCTAGAGGGACTAACACTTCTACCATCGGAGGAATCCCCTACCTGGACGGATAACATAGTATATCCTGAGGTGCTTCTCTAATCTCCCTCTCTTAAGTCTACTTCCTTCTTTCTCCTGTTTTTCTGTAGGTGATTCTAAAACTAATCTATTATTTTAATAAGTCTCCTATACAGAAACCTCACCCTCTGGACTCCCTCTCACTCCAAAGCTTGATTAGCTCCCTGTTCTTCTCTCCTGGTATGTCTCTTACCTTACTCCTTACTGCTGCCACTAATAGTTCTTTAGTTTGGTTGCTGTTGTATCCTGGCTTTGTGTCATTCTCTCCATGTACAGGTATGTATCTCTTACTTGGTTTCTCTTTTATTGCTCTTCTGAGGATCTATAACTAACATAGCATACTTTGTATATCAACTCAAGCCTCACATTGCTCTTCTATTAGTCCTCTCCTATTTCTAAACTCTGCTCATGTATTTTAGTTGTACTATAAATAAAAAGTACTTCCAAACCTTTATACTCATATTTTATATATCCACATACCATCCACGAAATCTGATTTAATGTGCCTTTTATTTACCTTCTAAGCTTCAACATATTGGAGTTTAGGACATTTCCGACTATCCCTGCTTTATCTATTACACTTTGAATATTCATACTGACAGGGTGTAGGTACGGCAACTTTTCACTTTATGAGATATCACTCCACTCGTACCATTCCATTGCCTCCCAGGTGGTTCTCAGCCTACCCTAACCATCTCTGTCCCTACACAACCATTGCTGCCCTGCTTCACCATCCCTGCTCCTCCCCAACCATCCCCTCCCATTCCTACCCTCCACCACTCACCTACAAAACTAACATGTTCTATATCATTCACCTTTAATACACTGGCAGGGACACGAACGAGCCATAGGTATGTGTACTCTAGAACTGCACAGACTATAAGGGACCATAATCCTGGCACTTGGATTTCCAGTAGTAGCTAAGTTGAGACCATTCACAACCGAGCTGACAGATTCTCTTCGCTTCATGAGATATCACTCGTGCCATCCTTAGGGTTTCCCAGCTGTCCTCCGCTGTTGCTCACCATATCCACCCTTTGTCAACCATCCTGCCATCCCTCACCACCCACTGCACATGTCCTCAACCCACATGTTATATATCTCATATTCTACTCCCAAATACGAGGAAAAGGACAAGCTGTAGGTACTCAGAGTCTATGTATATGAACTGCACAGCTTATCTTTACTTTACCTGACTTGCTGCACAACCCATACTCATAGATCCTAATCAGAATTCGAATAGAAAACATTCTACCTCACTACTTGCACATGATAATAACACCCCCTATATAGAGACTGAAGACGAGCTGCCCGTAGGGAGGGGGCAGCTAGTAGTATGAGTACCAGTCAGTAAATAGGGCTGAGTCAAGGATAATAAAGGTACCATCAACAAAGCCAACAACACCAGGAAAGACTCCCAAACTAGCATCACATACTTGTTTTCTGTGTGATCTCTGTTCTTCAGCGGTTGGCCAGGTAATAAATTCTATTCACAATGACAGTAATGCTGTCAATACTCGATCACAGTAGAGTGATATCGTTCCCTCCCCAATACCAACTTCCAACGCCAAATCCCAATGTGAACCCCCCATCCCTTTACTCCTATTCTTCTCAGAAACACAGCTAACTGATATTTAAAGGGAGTTTGTTGATAATAAGACTTGTTGGAAAATACAGGATGTGTGTGGATTCAAAGTACAAGATGGAAGAAGGCTGACTTCCCCATATGAAACATTGTACGAAATGCGCGTTCTGACTGTAATCGTTCTTGCTCGAACCAAGCATCAATTGTAACAACCAGTCGAATTCTTTTTCTCTTCACTATGTATTGTTTTGATCGAAGTGTCCCAATCATTTCCTCCAACTCTACTTGTAGCTCTATTATCTCTCCTTCCTTCACTCTCTCAATACCACCTCCTCTTAATCTCTGATCCCATATACCTCTATCCCACTTGGTATCCCAGTCTGTTTCCATATTCTCTCTTATGTCCTCTCCTCCATGATCCAATAACTCTTCTTCCCAACCCTTTGTGATCCCATTAACCTCAACTACTTTGCTGTAGTCTGCTTCCTGCTCATCCTCATCCTCCATCTCCTCGCATCTTGATGCCCAATCCTCAGTCTCCATTCTTTGCAAGTCATTTTCAGATACCAAACTTGGTATGTATTGAACTCTTTTGCCATCATTTTTGCCATCAATCTCTTCTTGAAATCGTTTCCATTATTCCAGGATTGTGATTAACTTCTTTCATTTTGTGACTTTCGGCATTGATATGGGTTATTGAGTTATGGATATTATGGATATTCATGTGTTCTCTTGAAGAATTCTTTAGTGTAGTTTTCTTGTTGTAGTTTTCTACAATTATTTCTTCTTCTTACATCATTATTGTTCTGTGGGTACATCATGATGATATTATATTTATGCTAGCTTACTTTTTATAGATTCTGAACCCATCTGTTATTATCCATCCCACATCAAGTATCCTCAAACCTGTTACTAGGATCGTGCTAGGATCGCTAGTCTTATTGGCTCTTGGGTTGATGGAAAATCAACTTGATTCCGAACCCATCCAAAACCCATCCAAGGTTTGAGGACCCCTACTGCCACAAAATAAGTGCAGTCCCATTTACGACGGTCGTAGCAGAATCTCCCTAATGGCCCGAGTTTTTTGTCACCCAACTTTACCATATTTACTCGTTAGATCCGCTGAAGAGGAAATTGCTGTGCTAAACTAGAGTAGGCTTAGCGGAGTAGGTTAACAAAGTTGCGAATACCAGTTAATGAGATCTAGGAGGCCGCCTTACCCAAGCTATACCGTACTTTGTCTATCCCTTCTCGGGGTGTTTTGCCTCTGATCGTGGAGATACGAGGCCCCCACGAGACAGCGGATTTAACGAATAAATATGGTACGTGGGGTCGGCCCAATGGCCTGCGAAACTGATGAAATTTGCTAAATCCATCCCTGGCGTAACGTGGGAGAGATTAACGCAATTTCCCATGGCCCACTTTCCTTCGAACTTCAAGTTGTTGGGTGTCAGATGGGATGCATGTAGGAGCACGTGGGTTTAGATAGTTGATTGGTGTTACGAATGGCGATATCAGTGTTTGAATAATATGGTTACTTATCGCAACATTTTATACCGATTTTTTTTTAATTTTGGGTAACTGTTTGGTTTGCTCTGAGATCCAAGGCCAAGCTCTCGGCAAAAAGACAAAAATTACTCGTTACTGATCCCTGTTCGCCTGCCCAGTTTCGTCACAAGACTGTACTCGCCAAAATCAAGTCTGTTACCTAGATAGCTGCCCCTGGCAACAGGGCAATTGCTCTCGTTATAAATTGGATATCTCTAAAAGCCACTATCTCTAGTCAGTAATGAGGAATAAATAAAACCCTTTCAAGCGTGGTGTTGTGTAGTTGTTAATACGTAGGTAAAAGTAGGTGACGGGCTTTTGATTTTGGCGAGTATAAATTTACTCGAGTACAGTGTGATGGTGAGGGGCAACCAGGAAACAAATGGTATTAGAGGGTTTTGGCTATCCCTCGGTAAAGAAAATTCAAGCTCAAAATTTGACTTGAGTGCTCCCATTTTGGTTTGGCCTGCTACTTGTACCAGTGCCTTGTCCAGGGGTCGAAATTTGAGCTCGGATTTTCTTTACTGAGGGGTGGCCAAAACCTTCTAATACTAATACTGTACTCACGCGGCCGAGTTGAAGCCGGGCACCTAAGGTGGTGGTTCCCATAAAAGGGCGCCCGGCTTCAACTCGGCCGCGTGAGTACTGGATTGAGAACACAAGAGAGTACTAGTAGGACTGTTTATAGGGGAGGTGCAACTTTTTTGTCTCTCAAACAAGGCAAAAGGAATCGAGAAAAAAAATTACTAGTACTCGAGTACTTTACAGCTCAGCAAAACCAAACTGTGGATTGCCCGGCACATAAAACCAACCCTCAAAGTAACAACAAATGAGAAGAAAAAGACATGGGTGACAACAATGCCGGATTAATGTAGCAAAGAAAATATGAGCATAGAAATGATAAGGAAGCAAGAAGAAAACTGTGAGCATATTTTACTAAGTTCAAGGGGAACACGAACCACGGATGGAAAATAGTCAAGATTTCGTATTGAGAGGAAAAAAAGGTGAACAGCCAAGAAATTGCCCAGATTGGCAAATCAAGTACCGTATTAACTCGCATAAGAGAGCGACGTACTGGTATGTTGGTTTAGAGTGTGGCAGAACTTGCGCAAACTGAACCCTGCCAAAGTCTTTTCTGCCTGTTTTTTTTTTTTAATTTTAATATTTAATCCTCAATTCCCACTGGCTGCTTGGGGTTTAATTGAGATTGCACTGACCTCTAACTGTATTGTGACCTTTTAGTGGCTTGGTTTTACCTTAATCTGACCTACTAGCACGTTGCTCTCTTATGCGAGTGAAACATGTACTGAAAAATTCAGTGGAGCAGTCTGTAATAAGCGCTGGGAAGGTGGCTATGGTATGTAGCAAGTAATAAATCGAATTCATTAACAGAGTGACCTAAACCTATGTTAATATCCTATGTTAATCCTCGTTAACCCGAATTAACCGGTAATTAACCGCATTCGGATACTACGGCTTGGCACAAGCCACTCGACTATTATGACCACGCGCTGCGCGGGGAGGGATTGGCGTCATGTGATTACCAATACAACAGATGTCTTGGCACAGCTCTTTCTGATTCCCTTTGTTTGCCTTCTTTCCTCTCGCTCAAACAACACCTCTCCTATCAACTTTCAAATTCGCTCTTCCTTCTCTCTCGACATAGATACCACCCTCGACCCCCTCCTTCTTCTTCTTCTTTTCTCTATCCTTCTCATCTCTGTTCAGTGCACGGTGTTGAACTACGTCTTTATCCATCTAGAGCCTCTTCTCTCCTTCCCGGCCCTACAACTCTCCAATCCATCGTCATCACTGTGTTTGCCAGCCTTTTCTCTTTGTCTTTTTCCTCTTGTTAATCTGTTCACTCCTGCCACGGTGGAAAAATTCCTGAAATCTGCTCTCAGATTATCAGCGGAAATCAGCCCGTCTGCCCACGATAAGGTCTCGTTCGACAGTCAACAGAACTGCAAATACCACGGTGTGCTAGATTACCATTATTGACGGTATGATTAAATGGCTCGCTTACTTTGATGTGGTGCTAATGCTTTAGATAACTAGTCCCAGTAATCGCCCACCACATCCTGTTTGCCCCTTGGCTGGTGGATTCGGGGCCATGGCCAACGAACTCGACCCGCACTGCCTAGTGGCTCTAATGAACTACGAATTCAAGAGTGGGCAAGACGGTTCTGCTCGCCGCTTGGACCCTCCCTCTCACCTCACATCCGGCATTGTCGATCACCATGGAACAAACGTCCGCACCTTCCCCATCCTGGATACCCTTGCCCATATATCTGTTTCTCGGCCGAATTCTCAGGTCGTCGCAATAGCTCTACAATTGAAACCCGATACCAAAGAAATTCGCTTAACGATCGCCGAGAACCAAGACGTTGCGGATAGCCTTGTTAACCATCTCTACAATATATGGAGAAAGTTGCAGGCCCTATCAGACGAGTATGCGGGGCAGAGGAAAGCGGAATGGGATGGGGACGAGATGCTGTCGCCAGTTATCGCCTCGGATGTGGCACGGCCTTTGAAGATAGAGATATTTCGCGAGATATACAAGTTCTCCCTGGAAAAACAGAAGAAGCGAGTGAATAAGTGGTTGAGAGCCCTTTGTGATTTCATGGAGGAGTTGGAAAAACGTCGTGCGGGCGTCGCCCTAGAAGGGTTTGAATGGAACCTGTACAACGCTGTGGTTGCGTTGGTGTTGGCACTAAAGTTAGTTTTCAAGCATTCTGAAAACCAACTCACAGATGATGAATGGGAACAAGTATATTGGCAAAGCATGACAGCCAACTTGGAGGCAAAACTTGTGCTTGCGGATAGACACGGGCTCGGCTGCGACGCCTTGGCCCAGGAGTTAAATGGTATGCTTCTTCTACTCCCCATTTCATTCACCGTTCTAGCCTCCAACCTAACTTCGCTTCTGTACTAGGCGACAGAGACGGAGACCCCTTCCAGCTTCGACGTGCTCTTGAGAAACTGATTTCCCTACCTTGCCACATTGAATCTCTATTTGGATTTGCCCATTCTCCCCGCCTCCGGTCCGCCTTGCAATACCACATGACGATTTGTGCTGTCCTGGGCCAGGCTCAAATCGTAATATTACCTACATCGCAGGAGCAGTGGAAGTCCTTTTTGGAGGCTGCATGTGGTCAGCCCGGCCAGTGGCAGGAGAAAGATGCACGGACGTTGTTTCAAAAGTTTGGGTCGCGGGAATGGAAGTGCCCAGTCCACTGCGAATGTGGGCTTATCCAGTACCTCCAAACTAAACATTGTGATTCATGGGACAATGTCCCCGCATTTAGCTACATTGGAGTCTCCAAGCTCAGCTGCAGTGCCTGCCGCGTCTGGATAGAAGCCTTCAACGTGCTGGGGGGACCGAAGTTTTATACTCGAGGTTCGCATGGAAAGTGGTATTGGCCTTGGGCGATGCCCACGATGGGGGTGGGGTCCTTGAGGGAGAATATGGCGGGAATGGTTTTGGATGAATACCTCACGCAGCTGGAGAAGAGAGGGAAGATTAAGAAGAGAGCAGGCTCGGATAGCAGTGGCGCGATCCCATCTGGGGCAGAGCACAATATAAGCGATGCTGACTCACAAAGGGCTAAGGCGATGGGTGACGCGGCAGTGCAAGATTCCGGGGGAACCCTGTCGGGGTTTTTTTCCGACAATGTCCAGTTTCTTCACGCCAATGTCCCTCGCTTCGTGGGGTGACGAAGCCGTACCCTCCTATATTTTAGTAGTTTGGCGACACTCAGATATTTCACTGTTGCCATGTTGCACAACTTACACTTTTACGCCAAAATCAGTGCTGTCCAATTGTTAAATCAAGTACGGAAACCAGGTTTCACCCACCTAAAAAAACCACTAGCTTCTGGTGCTTTGTCTGGCACACATGGTAGTGGTTTTTTCATAATGAGTTCTAAGATTTTTGTGGAGCCACCTACATCCGCGCACATCCAGATCCCGGTACACATCCATCGCTCCTAACACTATACCCCATGATGAGCTGTCACTACCAATTAGATTCAACCGAGCTTTGATAGACTGATAAGAATTGATTTACAAGTATTCTTTAAAGGGCTGGAGTTCCTTTACCGTAAGTATAATGACCACTTTCAGTTGTTCAAGCACAATGGAAAATGATGTCCTTGGTTATTGGTATCCAGCACATGCATAGGGCCACCATTACCAACAATCCTGCATGCAAAAACCAATGAACGCGGTAGTAAGTGTGATGGACATGTAGCGATGAAATATATTGGGACAGTTGGGGGAGGAGAGGATTACAGTGCGTATTATAGTTCCAACTCTCGCGTCAGGGGCTCAAGGCTGGCCTATCCTACTTTCAATCACGTCGGGTGTGGGAGCAAACAAGTGGGTAACCATGTGACAAGGCGGACATTTCAGCTTAGTTTGACGACTGTACAAACAATATACTTGTAGGATGGGTATGACTACCATTCAGCCGTAGCACTGGCCGATGCCTCCTGCGCACGGCAATCATTGTTCCACCCAATCTGGGGGGAACACAACCAGCCGCATCACCCCGCTTTCCTTCAGCTCCTTTCATGAAAATACTATAACAGTCAACCCACTTCCCATATCAATACCCGACCATATGTATCATTATTTCAGTATCCTAGATCTACATTCAGTCAACGATATCGACAGATTACCATCATGAATCACACAAATTACGCATCTCTCAGAGTAGGCAATGGGAATTCCAACATCGGCAACCTAATAAATAGTAACAACACTACCATCAATGGGTCAGACGAGGATAGGCAGATCATGCAGTGGCTCTCTCCACTGGATCCTCAAAATCGGCATCACGGTGTACGGAGCAACTGGCTAGAAGGTGTGGGAAATTGGCTTTTGGAGACAAATGAGTTTCGGGAGTGGAGGAGTGGTAAGGGAGGAGCGGATAAGGCTGTGTTATTTTGCCATGGCGATCCTGGAGTAGGCAAAACATTTCTCAAGTGCGTAATAAAGATTTCTCGAGAAGTAGAAGAGGGCATTGCTAACCACAATCAATATCGGTTCCTTGGTCATGGATAGACTGTACGATCGTGCTCAGGAAGAGGAAATCAGGGTGGCTGGAGTGTACTGCGACTTCGGCGAACAGCAAGAGCAAACTACGGCCAACGTGATGGGAGCTATCTTAAAGCAACTGGTGGTTCAAAAGGGCCAAATTGCGGAATCTATACGCAATGAGTTTCAGAAGGCAAAGGACGACTGGTGGGCGACGCCCACAACTTTCTGATCATGTCAGAATGCTGAAGTCAACCATTGCGGCACTACCGCATATATTGATTTGTATCGACGCTCTAGACAAGTTTACATCTAAACATCTACCGGAGCTTCTTGTATCGCTGAGAGAGATCATTCGCGAGATACCCAGTATCCGAGTGTTCCTCACCAGTAGGCCTTATATCAAGGGGGATATCACCCGACTTTTCACAAAAGCAATTATGATACCTATTAGCCCTAACTCCAATGATATCGGGGAATATGTGGAGAGGAATTTGGAGATGGGTACTGACCAGCATGCGATGAACGATGCTCTGCGAAGAGAGATTCATCGAACTATCCGGGAAAAGATAGCCGAAACGTGAGTCACATTAAGCTCTGTCCATAGATTCGGTATCATTTATTCATTAACGTTTGTGTGTAGTTTTCTCCTTATTTCACAGGTCGTCGACGCTATCCTGGCGGAGCCCACCATCTCGGACAGAAGACAAAAATTGAAGGAGATGACAGCAGGCAAAGGGCTCGGGGATGCCTACGAGAGAACCATTGCACGAATACGGGCGCAGAGTAGGAGTAGACCAAGACTTAGATACCGAGCCTTGATGTGGGTATCGAAGGCCGAGCGACCCTTGCAAGCTAGAGAGCTCTGCCATGCCTTGGCGGTAGAGGTGGGATCCACAGATCTGGATTTCGAAAAGATCCCCCTGATACAAACACTCTTGGGGTGCTCTCTAGGGCTTATCGCCCTTGAAAAATCTTCCTCCACCGTCTGGCTCGTCCACCATACTCTGCAAGAGTATCTGCTCAATAATCTGGGCCTGTTCCACAGTCCCCACTCCATGATCGCGGAGGTTTGCCTCACCTACCTCAATTTTCAAAGCATCTGGGATCTTTCGCCAACACTTTACTCAGTCCTACAGACAGCCCATCTTCTAGGTTATGCCTCTTGTTATTGGGGAAGTCATGCAAGAAAGGAGATGACCGAGAATATAAATTCACTTGCGATTAAGGTTCTGGATGAATTCGATCAACACATATCTTCTCACCTGCTTTTACTGCATTGTAATATAGATTGGTACTGGATTTACTCAAGACTTATTGGAAGTAAAGGCCCTAAGGGATTTACTGGACTTCACGGAGCAGCATATATTGGGATTTCCAAGATTGTTACTGAGCTATTGGATATGAACAAATGGGATGTTAATGCAACAGATTGTATGGGTATGACGCCACTCAGATGGGCGGTTAGAAGAGGTCATGGGGATGTAGCAAAGATCCTTTTAGAGCGAAAGGATATCGATCCGAATACGGCAGACACAGGGCCAGACACCACTCTTGTGGGCAACTAGGAACGGGCATCCGAGAATGGTGAAGATACTTTCGAAACGACAGGATGTTAACCAGAATACGGCAGATACTGAAGGCTTGCACACCGCTCATACGGGCAGCTAACAACAGGTATCCGGGGGTAGTAAAAATGCTTTTGGGACGAAAGGATGTCAATCTGGATACAGCAGGCACTGGGTATACTCGTGCCAAGGTAGTGGCGTGAGCGCCACTACCCCCGGATGTTCGCAGGCTCACAACCTGGGGCACTCAACTGAGTGCCTGACAGCTCAACGTAAGTTTGTGGCTCAACGTAACTTTGTTGCTTACCATAGTAACTTTGTGGCTCAACGTCAATTTGAGGCTCAACATCACTTTGTGGCTTAGTGTAATTATATAATTATATTAGTTCAAAGTAGTACTTTCATAGTGCTTTCATCAAACCCATCAGAGTCCTTCCACATCACAATTCATCATGCCACCCAAACCAACATTTACGCTCCCCAGTCAGAGGGTTGAGGATTATAATGATATTGATATTGGCATTCAGGCCGCTGTAAACTCACTCTACGAAGCCAATAATGCGTATCCAAATCTTGCAGCAGTTGCTCGTTCTTTTGAAATACCTGTATCTCGACTCCGCCACTGCTGGCAAGGTCTTCCTTCAAGAAAAGAGCATCCTGCTACTAATCAAAAGCTTTCTGATGATCAAGAAATTGCTATGTGCCAGTACCTTGACCGACTAGACACAATTGGCACCAGTGCTCGCATACAAATGGTCTCAAGCTGTGCAAATACAATCCTATGCAATGCACATAGTGGCCCCCTTGCACCACCTGTTGTCAGTGACCACTGGGCTCCCTGATTCCTGAGTCGCCATCCAGAGTACTTTATTTGGAAGCAACGAACTATTGACATTGACCGCAAAAATGCACATCAGCCTGAAGATATCCGCATGTGGTTCCAAAAGTACCAAGAGGTTCGCCAAAAGTATAATATTCAAGATGGCAATATGTATAATTTCGATGAGACCGGTTTCCATATTGGAATTGGTAGAGACCAGTGGATTATTACACGCGACCCAAACTGTCAAGCATATCTTGGGAGCTCAACCAATCGTGAGCTTATCTCAGTCTGTGAGACAATTAGTGGAGATGGACACATCCTGCCACTGATGATTATTGTACCTGGTATTATCCACCAGGAGCCTTGGTATACAACAACCTCAATACCAGATGATTACCTGGTAGGCAACTCAGAGACTGGCTACTCCAATGACGACTTGTGTATTAAGTGGCTTATCTACTTTCAGCTCTTTTCATCTCAGCGCCAAATTGGTTCTTATCGCCTCCTCCTTCTTGATGGTTATGGGTCGCACTGCACCAAACAGTTTCTTGAATATTGTGATATTCACAATATAGTCGTCTTCTGTCTTCCTCCTCATACCAGCCACCTTCTTCAACCACTTGATGTGGTTGTTTTCCAACCATATAAGCATTAACATGCTGAAGCCATTGAGGCAGCAACTTGATCTGGATATGGTGACTTTGATAAAGTCGAATTTTTGGATAGAATCGACTCTATATGTCAGCAAACATTCAAAGAAGCCACTATTCGCTCAGCCTGGTGGGCTACTGGTCTTATTCCATGGGATGCTGATATTGTTATCACCAAGCTCTGTGAGCAGCCAATTGGCCTTATCCAACAAGCAACTCCACCAGATGGATCATCACCCTCTATTCCTCTCACTATTCATAGCCTGAAACAGCAGGGGGAAGAATTATTATGTGATGCCTTGGAAATTTCTCCTACATTTCAACATAGGTTGAAACTTGTTTTGCAAGTTGGGCTTGCTCAGGCACAGTCAGGGGCCCTAGCAATGGAGCATATGGAAAATACACGGGCAGTAGAACAGGCAAGAAATGCAGGGCGCAGAGGGCAGACATGAAGGCAGGTGCAGAAAGGAGGGGTTCTATATGCCTCTGAAGCACAGCAAATAGTAAAAAACAAGGGAGATGCTGAGGTGGAAAAGGCGGAAAGACAGTTGAGACAGGCACTGAATGCAAGGAAAAAGGCTGAGCAGGCTGAGCAAAAGCCTTTAATTGATGACATGAAAACCTATGTTAAGGATAGACATAAAGTTCTAGCCTATAAAAAAAGGTTATCTAGAGTTATAGTAGCTGGTATTAAAAAATGACAAGTAAGACTGCAAAAAAACAAACAAATGTAACATAAAATATTCAATACAGTCTACCTTTCTTGTATAGTAAGCCTCAAATTGATGTTGAGCCACAAAGTAACTATGGTAAGCCAGAAAGTTACGTTGAGCCACAAAGTTACGTTGAGCTGTCAGGCACTCAGTTGAGTGCCCCACGTTGTGAGCCTGCGAACATCCGGGGGTAGTGGCGCTCACGCCACTACCTTGGCACGAGTACGGGTGGCTCATCTTCTCTATTAAGAATATTTTTGTGATGTTGAAGTATGACTGGTGTAGACTATTAGATAGAATTCAGAGTAAGATGTAAGTTGAAACTTTAGTTGTGCAGGGAGTGAGGTGAATAAAAGATATACTTAAAGTCACATAACAATAGCTGCCCTCCCCCCTATGGGCGGCTCATCTCTTCTTATTATTTGGACAATTTCTCTAGTATGAGTAGTGTGAAAGTCAAAATTAGAAGTTGTAGGAAGAGGGGATAAGACATATAAGAAATTGGAAGTTGTTGGAGGAGGAGATAGTAGGAATAAGATATTGGAACTTGCAGGAAGAGGAGATTGAGGTAGAAAATATTCAAAGTTGTAGGAAAAAGGGATAGGAGGTATAAAATATTCAAAGTTACAGGAAGAATGTTAGAGAGTTTGATATATATATAGTTAAAATAGAAAGTATAAGAGATAAATGTACCACAAACAGCAAGCTGTACCAGATCCAGTTCCTTGGTTGAGTAAATATTATATGGGTAAGATATAATTATGAAACAGGCCTGAAGTCCATGTGGAGATTAGTATTTCTTTGGTACCTCAGAGAAGTCCCTCAGGAAATACAATGTTTGATCTTACTGTAGGAGTATTACTGGATGGTAAGGAAGTAAATCCATCTAGTGATATTACTATAAACAGTGCTATATAGAACAAGCAAAAGGAAACTAAACAAGAACATGGAAAAATTATGATACATCAAAATAAAAAGCCTTCAGAACCCGGAAAATCATTATAAGGCAGAGAAGTAAACCCGCAGAGAAGGAAACCAGTAGAGAAGCAAAAGAGCAGAGAAGCAAGAGCACAGAGAAGTAAAAGCACAAAGAAGCAAAAGAGCAGAGAAGCCAATGCGTAAAGAAGCAAATGTACAAGGAAGCAAACGCACAAAGAAATAAACAGGCAAAGAAGCAAACATGCAAAGAAGCAAAGGGGCAAAGAAAGAAATAGCCAAAGAAACAAAGGCGCAAAGAACTAAAGGCACAAAGAACGAAAGGCACAAAGAAACAAATAGGTGAAGAAACAAATAGGTAAAGAAGGAAACGTGCTGAGAGGAAGACACGCAAAGAAGAAAAAGTGCAAAGAAGCAAGCAGGCAACGAAACAAATACTCGAAGGAGAAAACAAGTAAAGAAGCAAACACCGAAAAGAGCAAACAAGCAAAGAAGCAAATGCACAAAGAAGCAAATGCGCAAAGAACCAAATGGGCAAAGAACCAAATCTGCAAAGAACCAAATGTTCAAAGAACGAAACATGCAAAGAAATATAAATGCAAAATCCCCGAGAGTAGGTTCACCAATCTTAAGTACCTTCAGAGTTATAGCATCATCATAATGTTAAGAGGTGAACAAACAAACCAACAATCCCCACAGATTAGATTCCAGAATCTTAAGTACCTTCAGATTCATGATATCATCATAAGGTTAAGAGGTGAAGAAACAAACCAAGAATCCCCACAAAGCCAAAACCCACAGAACCAAAACCGAAAAAAGCCAAACCCCACAAAGCCAAACCCTATTATATATCATTGATACCCATCTAGAGGGAATTGTATAATCCCTCTAGCACTTCTGGGTATACAATGTTTTCTGTAGTGTTAGGAGTGTTACTGGATGGTAAGAGGGTGAGGCCATCAAGAGAGGTTACACGTGACAAGGCAACATAAAACTGCCCATGTGTAAAGGCCTCGGAGCGGAGATCCACCCCAACCTTCTCCAATGACTGACCCTGGGACTTGTTCACTGTCATGGCAAAGCACAGACGGACTGGGAACTGTTTACGTTCAAGAATGAATGGCAGATCTTCATCACTTGTCATGAGCTTTATCCTTGGCAGGAGGCGCAGTTCACTATCCCACTTACCCCCCAAAATCGACACCTGAAGACACGTGCGATACACTCCCAACAACCTTAATCTAGACCCGTTGCACAACCTATTCTTAGGATGGAGATTCCGAATAAGAATGAGAGGTGCCCCGATTTTAAGCTTGAGACTTGATGGTGGTATCGAGGCCAAGTTGATACTTTGCAAATATTCTGCCGCATAAGGGGCAGAGACAGCAGCATCTTCGCTGAGCTCTACCTGATTGACAGCCTCAAATTGCTGTTCTGTCCCAGGCATACGGTCGACAAGCACCTCATTGAAGTCATTCACAGTGTCATTCTTGAATGCTAAAATGGCGTGACCAATAAGAGCACTGTGAGATGAGACGGCTTCTTCTAACAACGCCTGGGGGTACAGCTGATCACATAGCTCATCAACTGTACCTACTTTCCGGATGTATGCAGGCAACCCAAGTTTGCCATACATGGTTTGGTCATTCACAAGACCTTTGAGAAAGTCAAGGAAGACCTGATTGGCCTGGGTTGCTGCAATCCTCATACTCGTCTTAAACCTGAATACCTGCAAGCTATGCCAGAGCGTACTATGGCGAAGATATGCTTGCACAGTTGCCTGTTGCGAACCCCGCATCACTACAGGCAGGATTTGGGCAAAATCCCCACCTAATATGGTCGGAATACCACCAAACAGAGTGCCATCGCGAACATGACAGATGTCATTCAAGCTCCAGCTCACTGCCTCAAAACAGGACTTGTGTTGCATCGGTACCTCATCCCAGATGATCAATGAAGTCTTTCTGATCAACTGAGCAAGAGGCGATGTGCTCGTAGTATTCCATCCTGTGGTCATAGGGTTAGAGAGTGGAAATTTAAACCTAGAGTGTACCGTACGAGCACCAGGCAACAGCAGTGCTGCAATCCCCGAGGATGCAACACAAAGAACAATTTTCCCCCTTGCACGCAAGTAACTGCATAAGCAGTTGTAAAGAAAAGTCTTTCCTGTGCCGGCAGGGCCTTGGAGAAAGAAGGCTGATCCAGAATGAGGGCGAGGATCAAGCTCATGTTCCGCAACGGTTTCCACTATAACCCTGAAACAATCAGATTGTTCGGGGTTAAGCTGAGCTTTCATGGCATCATAAGTGTCTTGTTCCTGCCCTACATCATAAGCCAACTCTTCCCCCATTACCAGGTTACTCACAATGGAATCACCCATCGCCAAATGCAGGATAGGTACCGGCAATCCAAACTCCTCCAGTGACCTCCCATACTCATCCAAATACCCCTGAATCAGGTAGAGACCAGAGTCCAGGTGGACGTTCTCCATTCCTTCATTTTCAGCGGCATTGGGGGGAATAGCCACTGAGCCCGATGCAAGTCTATGTTGCAGCTCATCACACATCTCCTCGGCAAACTGTTGCCAGATGCCAAGGGGATTGGTGATGCTAGTATGCTAGAGGGCCAAAGCAAATAGTTGTCGTAAAGACCTGCCAGTCATAAACTGCGATCCCTCTCGAAATAGAGCCACCCATTTACCGTCGTCCTGCAGGAGGCCTAAGGCTAAACAAGCACCCTTAAATGTAGGGAACGCTATGCCATCGACTGTCTTCAAGTGATCGAAGCTTGTAGCTCCGCGAATGACAGTCAACAGCAGGCGGAGATAGTATCTCTCTCCCATGAATGGACTTGTGGAGTACATGCGTCCTATCGAAGTTCCCATCTGCCTCTTCTTCCATCCACGATTGTGGACATACACAAAGTGCTCCAGGAACTCATGGTACAAGTACTGCCTAACATACTCGTTCTCCTGATTCCATTGAAACCATGAAATCAGGGTATACAATGCACTCTCCACGCACTGCCTAATCTCCATGCCATCCTGTCTACCATCAAAGTACACAGCATGCTGGCCCGGCAAATGAACTGCTAGATGCATCACTGGTGGTTGCTCCTGGTGAGTGTCAAATTCAAACAAACGCCACACAGCCTCTGTCAGTCCAATGTACCGACCATGGAGGTAGCGCTTGATCTCATTATGCTCAGAGTCCACTGATAGCGTAGCCCGATCACTGCCCTCGTAAATGTACTTGTGGATGTACTTTACTGATTGTACAGACCCACATACCTCAACATTAATATGCGCATTATAGCGCAATGAGAGGTATGGGCTGTATAGGACCACCCTCCGATTGTCGACCCTCATCTGAACTGTACCCCCAGATCCACGAACGGGTATAGTGAATGACTCACCAGTGTCACGCCTTCTGTACAGTGGATACCCATTCAGTTGAATTATTATCTCCACCTGAAACTCACAGGGGTAACCCTTGTGACAGGTGGATGCAAAAAGGTGATTTATATCTTTCATGCATAAGGCATGAGCATTTCCTCCAGCACATTGGGTGTGAACCATAGTACTCTGGATGATACCCCTCGACTCCTGATCCATTGGATCATTCCCAGTTGGGAGCTCAGTGGAAACGAAGCGATCAACATTTGCTGCAGTCAGAAACTGCGGGTCTGTCCTCAAGAAGAGCAGAAGATGAAGGTGGGGTAGCCCTCGCTTCTGGTACTCGATCGTCCAAACCCAGCCATGCCAATACCCAAAAATCCCAACCCTCTTTATCTGATCCAGCAGATCTTGTACCTTGAGATGGAAAACTCTAGCTACAAGTTCTGGACGATCAGCAGCAGACTGACCAGGTAACAGCGCCATCTCAATCTCAGACCACTTGGGGTTAGCTGTGAAAGTGATGAAGAGGGACGGTTTGCCAAAGTGGTGAACCAGAGCCATACTGTCCTGGTACAGCTGCTGCATGAACCTATCTCCCCTGGTGTAGCTGGATGGCAAGATCATCCTCCTGCCAACCTCCTCAAAGTTGACATCATCTTGACATAACACATCCTCGAGTCCATTGTACAAACCAGTCCGCAAGCGAGCCTGATTTGACCGCAGCCAGGTGAGCTTGTTCTGATCACAGACAGCCCAAGCATTAACCACAAATTGCTGCAGTAACCTTTGAGCTCGGAGGATGGTAGCTGGCTCATCAGTTCTTTGATGGAGGCGGAAGCGGTAGAATGCTCTTTGGGGTAACCGATCCCTCTGAGGATTGTTGCCAACCGTGTTAAGAGTCATACCCCAATGCCTACCAGCTTCACCATGGGGAAAGAGAAGTACATAATGAAGGGGCAGGTAGGAAGCATGGTTGGGGTTGATTGTAGAGAATCCTTGCCTTTGCTCCTCTCCATTCAATCGCGCAGCCAACACAATGTCCCTAAACCCACCAATTCCATACTCCTCCGGCAGAATCATCAAGACCTCATCTGCTGTTGGTAGGTTTTCCCTTCTCATGTTCGCCCCTGACTCAACAACCAGACTCAACTGAGGATCCAAGACGATGCGGAAATTGCCCTCCTGCTGTGAAAGCAGTGCAAACCGCTCTGGCACTGTCAGATATAGCTGGATGAGAGGGCAACTTTCCTGCAACATCTTGGTCAGTGAGCTGATCACGGCCGCATCCAAATCCCTGGCTCTTTCAGATCATACTTGGGCTGCATAGGCCGGATCATATAGGTAAATTTGGGAAAATAGGGCATCCCGGCTAGCTGGCTGAACCAGGGGTCCCTGCTGATGGTAAATCGCCCCATGGACCTGGAAAAGTTGGAAACCTTCTTCAATTGCAGTGGGGCAATTATCTATATTATACCTGATGGAGGCAAATGCAAACTGGTTATTTCAGTGCCGAAGCTGGCCACAAAACACCCTTGATTGACCATCCATCCTGGTCATCAAGGTGTTAAGCGGCTCCGGCAATGGCTGCAACTTCTCCACCAGCGCATCCCCGGATTTGCAGCAGGACACAAAGGTACCTAGATGCAAACCACGTGATGCCCTTGTTCTCTCTGCCACCCAGTGAAGGGCATGGCAGCCACTGCAAATGACATTCATTGGACCCAGATTATGCTGGATTCAATGCGCCCGCTGCCCGATAAAGGCAGTGAAATCCATCACCCGCATCACTGGTTCCCCTAGGACAGGTTCCACTACCTCTATTGGAGCAGGGGCAAGTTGGTCTGGCTCTGCCTGGTGTCCGGAATTTCTCCTCACTACCTGCAGTGAAATCAGATATCAGGAAAGAAATTTTCTTCTCTTAATTTGTAAGATGTAGTTGGGGCACTAACCAAGCAATTCCTGCAGCTCCTTCTCTAGTTGCCCCATCTGTCGATACCGAACTCACCCAAGGGTTTGTTCTGCCAACACTGGCTGCACCGGATCAGGTCCCCCTCATTGCCCTCGCCTGCTATCATATTTAGTAACATTCTACCCAAGATTTATCATTGAACACACCTAGCACCTGTGGCACCACCTCCAGCACAGTCCTTACAACTGCTGGCAAGGATGGTGCTACCATTTCAGGTAATTCCCTTCCAGCCAGCCACTATTGTCGAACCCGAAGTAGGCTCCCAATAGTCTGCTGTGCTTCACCTGATGGAAGGCTTACCCTGGCCTATTTCAAAACACAGATCTTATTAGCACAATTCTTCCTTCAATCGTATTGATTTTCAAATTCTGATATGACTAACCAAGCACAAACGACAGGACAAGTATGGTTGGCCACTGTCATCGAGGTCAAAATCTGTGAGTGGCTTGGCATGCCGACAATCCATGCAGTGCCTCTGCTCCACATCCACCCCTGGAAATGGGTATCAGTTCTGCCAAATAGGAGATAGACCTTTTACAAACCTGCCAATCTCTCTGGCAATACTTGACCCTGAGACTCCATACCCCCATAGCTAACCAGAGGTTGAGCCCTCCTCCTCACAGTCCTCCTATGCTCCTATTATCATACAGAACTGTATCAGTATATCATTTAATAACGGGATTGTGGAACAGCCTTTGAACTATTACTTACCAAGCACTGGCGGCATGATTTTCTCAGTCCGCCATGCATATTCGAATCGAAGGACTCTGACGGTTTCTCCACCCTGCAGTTACCACACCTCTGCATTGTCCTTTATATTTGTCCTAGAGCAAATATCAGCCTCGGGAAAATTAACTTCAAGATGGGAGGTGAGCATAGGCGATAAGTGATTTTTACAGTTTGGTGTTTGCCGACGAGTTCTGAGAGAATGAGCAACAAAGAAATTGATAAAGGGGAAGAAAGAATTTTGGGAATAAAGAAAAATGGGGATTCAACGACTGTGGTTGAATGGGGAGGAAAGGGAGAAAGAGGAGATGAGGCCTTTTATAGGAGGCAACAAACAGAATCCTACCATGATGGTTTTTTGTCTTGGCGTTATTGGAAGTCTTGGTTGCAGTATGCAACCAAAAAGCTTCCTTAGAGTCACCTTTTATTGACCGTTTCTCTTGTTCTTCCAATCAGTTTCAACTGATAGTGTTCACTTTTACAGGTATTGTTTAAACCACTGCTATATATCTCCCATTTTCTTCTATTATTTCCATATTCCCATTTTGTTCGCTTGCTTATATTTCTCTCCATTCTTGTGTGATTCGCGATTTCCAAATTTCTTTTATTATTCCCTGCTGTGGCCTCCTATCTCATTGATTTACTGATTCCTGGGTTTATTCTGTGTTTCATTGTATTCTTTTTCTTTCATTCCTTTTCTTTTATTCTGTGGTTGGCTTTTGCCTTGTCCCTTTTTCTTCTTTTCCTGTTTCTTCTCGTTTCTTTTCTCATTTTGCCTTCTTCTTTATCTCTTATTCTGTTTCTTGTCTTTTCTTTTCTATTCTTCTTTTCAATTCTGCTCTTTCCTATTGTTTTGTTTTCTCTTTTGTCTTTTGTCTTCTCATCTTCTCATTTCTGTTCTGATCTATGTTTGATTATAACATTTGATGGCGATAACCGTTGCCACATACCTTATCTGATCAAACTTTGAGATCTTACAGTTGGATAAGATAGCCTGATTGGACAGATTGCAGATGTTTTGATTAGATGAGATATGCGGATCAGATTAGCTTTCCAGTACATATATGACTAGCTGCCATCCCCCCTACAGGCGGCTCATCTCTTCTCTCCGTTATTATTATTAGAATAGTAGTGTTTTCTAGAGGCAAAAGTGTTAGAGTTTTGGAATGTTATGAGGTAGAACTGGGAGTAAGATACAGGTGTAGTAGTTGTGGTGGTAGTTAGATGAAGTAATGATATACCTTACCTTAGAGATAAATAGCTTCCCTCCTCCCTATAGGCAGCTCATCTTGCTCCATGTAGTTTGAGACTATGAATATTCAGTGTTGTTGTAATCATGAAGTATTAGCAGCCCTCCCCCCTATGGGCGGCTCATCTTCTCTGTCCGTAGTTTTATATTGGTAGTGTTTTCGAAGTATTAGCAGCCCCATTCCTCCTGGATGGCATGCATTTTTTCCTCATTATTAGAGGTAGGAGTCGTGGTGTGGAAGTTTGTATGAGGTGGAATGTTGTGAGGGCAATTCTAAGTAGGAGATAAGAGTATGGGTGGCGCAATGGCTGTTAGAACAATGGTAGAGAGTTTGATATATATATAGTTAAAATACAAAGTATAAGAGATAAATGTACCACTAACAGCAAGCTGTACTGGATCCAGTTCCTTGGTTGAGTATATATTATATGGGTAAGATATAATTATCAACCAGGCCTGAAGTCCAAATGGAGATTAGTATTTCTTTGGTACCTCAGAGAAGTCCCTCAGGAAATACAATGTTTGATCTTACTGTAGGAGTATTACTGGATGGCAATGAAGTAAATCCATCCAGTGATATTACTCTAAACAGTACTACATAGAGGAAGCAAAAGAAAACTAAACAAAAACATGGAAAAAGTATCATACAACAAAATAAAAAGGCAAAGAAGGAAACCAGTAAAGAAGCAAAAGCGCAGAGGAGCAAAAGTGCAGAGAAGCAAAAGGGCAGAGGAGCCAAAGTGCAAATAAAGAAAAGTGCAAAGAAGTAAAGACAGAAAGATACAAATGTACAAAGAAGTAAATGCAAAAAGAAGCCAATGCAGGCAGAAGCAAAGGCACAAAGAAGGCAATATACAAAGAATCAAAGGCACATAGAAGCAAAGATGCAAAGAAGTAAAGGGGCCACAAAGGAAACACCCAAAGAGGCAAATATGCAAAGAAGCAAACCCACAAAGCGTCCAACATACAAAGAAGGAAAGATACAAGGAAGCAAAGGTGAAAGGAAGCAAAGGCAAAAAGAAGCAAAGGCAAAAAGAAGCAAGGGCAAAAAGAAGCAGACTGGGAAAGAAGCGAACAAGTACAAAGAAAGAGTGGCGAAGAAGCAAACACACAAAGACGTATGCGCACAAAGAACCCAAGAGGTAAAGAAGGAAACTAGTAAAAAGCAAACGCGGAAAGAAGGAAAAGAGGAAAGAAGCAAATGCGGAAAGAAGCAAACGCGGAAAGAAACAAACGCAGAAAGAAGCAAATGCTGAAATAAGCAAACACGGAAAGAAACAAACATGGAAAGAAGCAAATGCGGAAATAAGCAAACACACAAAGAAGGGAATGTGTGAAGAAGCAAACACGGAAAGAAATATAAAAGCAAAATCCCCCCAGAATATATTTACCAATCTTAAGTACCTTCAGAGTTATAGTATCATCATTAGGTTAAGAGGTGAACAAACAAACCAGGAATCCCCACAGAATAGATTCCTCAATCTTAAGTACCTTCAGATTCATAGCATCATCATAAGGTTAAGAGGTGAGGAAACAAACCTAGAATCCCCACAAAGCCAAAACCCATGGAACCAAAACCAAAAAAGCCAAACCCCACAAAGCCAAACCCCATTATATATCATTGATACCCATCTAGAGGGAATTGTATAATCCCTCTAGCACTTCTGGGTAGACAATGTTTTCGGTAGCGTTAGGAGTGTTACTGGATGGTAAGAGGGTCAGGCCATCAAGAGAGGTTACCCGCGACGAGGCAACATAAAGCTGCCCATGTGTAAAGGCAGCGGAGCGGAGATCCACCCCAACCTTCTCCAACGACTGACCCTGGGACTTGTTCACTGTCATGGCAAAGCACAGACGGACTGGGAACTGTTTACGTTCAAGAATGAACGGTAGATCTTCGTCACTTGTCGTGAGCTTTATCCTTGGCAGGAGGCGCAGTTCACCATCCCACTTACCCCCCAAAATCGACACCTGAAGACAGGTGCGATCCACTCCCAACAACCTTAATCTAGTCCCGTTGCACAACCCATTCTTAGGACTGAGATTCCGAATAAGAATGAGAGGTGCCCCGATTTTAAGCTTGAGACTTGATGGTGGTATCGAGGCCAAGTTGATACTTTGCAAATATTCTGCCGCATAAGGGGCAGAGACAGCAGCATCTTCGCTGAGCTCTACCTGATTGACAGCCTCAAAGCGGTGTTCTGTCCCAGGCATTTGGTCGAGAAGCACAGTCATTGAAGTCATTCACAGTGTCATTCTTGAATGCTAAAATGGTGCGACCAATGAGAGCACTGTGAGATGAGACGGCTTCTTCTAACAATGCCTGGGGGTACAGCTGATCACATAGTTCATCAACTGTACCTACTTTCCGGATGTATGCAGGCAACCCAAGTTTGCCATACATGGTTTGGTCATTCACAAGACCTTTGAGAAAGTCAAGGAAGACCTGATTGGCCTGGGTTGCCGCAATCCTCATACTCGTCTTAAGCCTCAATACCTGCAAGCTATGCTAAAGCGTGCTATGGCGAAGACATGCTTGCACGGTTGCCTGTCGTGAACCCCGCCTCACTACAGGCAGGATTTGGGCAAAATCCCCACCTAATATGGTGGGAATACTACCAAACAGATTGCTGTCGTGAACATGACAGATGTCATTCAAGCTCCAGCTCACTGCCTCAAAACAGGACTTGTGTTGCATCGGTACCTCATCCCAGATGATCAATGAAGTCTTTCTGATCAACTGGGCAAGAGGTGATGTGCTCGTAATATTGCTTCCTGTGGTCATGGGGTTGGAGAGCGGAATTTTAAACCTGGAGTGCGCCGTACGACCACCAGGCAACAGCTGTGCTGCAATCCCGGAGGATGCAACACAAAGAACAATTTTCCCCCTTGCACGCAAGTAACTGCATAAGCAGTTGGAAAGAAAAGTCTTTCCTGTGCCGGCGGGGCCTTGGAGAAAGAAGGCTGACCCAGGATGAGGGTGAGGATCAAGCTCATGTGCCTCAACAGCCTCCACTATAACCCTGAAACAATCAGATTGTTCCTGGTTAAGTTTTGCTTTCATGGCATCATAAGTCTCCTGCTCCTGCCCCACATCATAAGCCAATTCTTCCCCCATTACTGGGTTACTCACAATGGAATCACCCATCGCCCAATGCAGGACAGGTACCGGCAGTCCAAACTCCTCCAGTGACCTCCCATATTCATCCAAATACCCCTGAATCAGGTAGAGACTATAGTCCAGGTGGACGTTCTCCATTCCTTCATTTTCAGCGGCATTGGGGGCAATAACCACTGCTCCCGATGCAAGTCTATGTTGCAGCTCATCACACATCTCCTCAGCAAACTGTTGCCAGATGCCAAGGGGATTGGTGATGCTAGTATGCTGGAGGGCTAAAGCAAATAGTTGTCGCAGTGCCCTCCCAGTCATAAACTGCAATCCCTCCCGAAATAGAGCAACACATTCACCGTCATCCTCAAGGAGGCCTAAGGCTAAACAGGCACCCTTGAATGTAGGGAATGCAATACCATCAACCATCTTCAAGTGATCGAAGCTTGTGGCTCCGCGAACGACAGTTAATAGCAAGCGGAGATAATATCTCTCTCCAATGAATGGACTTGCAGATTACATGCATCCAATGGAAGTTCCCATCTGCCTCTTCTTCCATCCGCGATTGCGGATGTACACAAAGTGCTCCGGGAACTCATGGTACAAGTACTGCCTGCCATTCTCATTCTCCTGATTGTATGAGAACCATGCAATCAGGGTAGACAATGCATTCTCCAAGCATTGCCGAATATCCCCCGGATCCCCTTGCCCATTGAAGTAGACGGTATGCTGCCCCGGCAAATGTACAGCAAGATGCATCACCGGTGGTTGCTCCTGATGAGTATCGAATTCAAACAAGCGCCACATGGCCTCAGTCGGTCCAATGTACCGACCATGGAGGTAATGCTTGATCTCATCGTGCTCTGAGTCCGCCGTGACCGTAGCCCGATCTCCCCCCTTATAAATGTACTTGTGAATGTACTTCACAGATTGTACAGAACCATATACCTCAACATTAATATGCGCATTATAGTGTAATGAGAGGTATGGACTATAGGGGACCACCCGCCGATTGTCTATCCTCGCCTGAACTGTTTCCCCTGATCCACGAACAAGTATAGTGAATGACTCACCAGTATCACGCCTTCTATAAAGTGGATACCCATTCGCTTAGATTACTGTCTCCTCCTGAAACTCACGGGGATAACCCTTGTGACAGGTGGAGACAAACAGGGGGTTCAAATCTTTCATGCACAAGGCATGAGAATTTCCTCCAGCACACTGGGTATGAACCATGCTATTCTGGATGATGCCCCGCAGCTCCTAATCCATCGGATGATTCACAGCTGGAAGCTCTGCGGAAATAAATTGGTCGACATTGGCAGCAGTAAGGAAGTGAGGTTCGGACCTCAAGAAGACCAGAAGATGGAGATGTGGCAAGCCCCGCTTCTGATACTCGACGGTCCAAACCCACCCCAGCCAATGCCCAAAAATCTTTTTCCTCTTTATCTGATCTGATAGATCTTGTGCCTTGAGATGGAAAACTCTAGCCACAAGATCCGGACGATCACCAGCAGTCTGACCAGGTCACAGTGCCATCTCAATCTCAGCCCACTTGGGGTTGGCTGTGAAAGTCATGAACAGGGACGGTTTACCAAAGTGGCGAACCAGACCCATACTGTCCTGGTACAGCTGCTGCATAAATCTATCCCCTCTGGTGTAACTGGAGGGCAAGATTACCCTTCTTCCAACCTCATGGAGATTCACATCACCTCGCCGTAACACATCCTCCAGCCCATTGTACAAATCAGTCCGCAAGCGAGCCTGATTTGTTTGCAGCCAGTTGAGCTTGTTCTGATCACAGACAGCCCAAGCATCAACCACAAACTGCTGCAACAATCTTTGACCATGGAGTATGGTCTCTGGTTCATCGGTCCTGGTATGGAGGCGGAATCGGAAGAAGGCTCTTTGGGGGAGACGATCTCTTACACGATTGTTGCCAATGGTATTGAGAGTCATCCCCCAATGCCAACCAGGTTCACCTCGGGGAAAAAGGAGAACGTAGTGTAAGGGCAAGTAGGAGGCATAGTTTGGATTGATTATGGAGAATCCCCCATGGGGTACCTCTCCATTTAATCTCTCCGCCAATACTATATCCCTGAACCCGCCACTCCCATACTCCTCGGGCAGAATCATTGAGACTTCATCTGCCGTTGGAAGGTTCTCCCTCCTCATGTCCGCCCCCGACTCCACAACCAAACTCAACTGTGGATCCAGGATGATCTGGAAGTTGTCCTCCTGCAAGGAGAGCAGTGCAAACCGCTCCCTAGCGGTCAGATACAGCTGGATGAGTGGACAACATTCCTGCAACATCCCGGTCAGCGAGCTGATCAAGGCCGGCTCCTAATCTCTTGCTCTTTCAGACCTTACTTGGGCTGCAAAGGCCGGATCATGCAAGTAGATTTGCGAGTATAGGGCATCCTGGGCCCCTGGTGCAAGCAGGGGTCCTTGCTGATGGTAAATCGCCCCATGGACCTGGAAAAGTTGAAATCCTTCTCCGATCGCAGTGGGGCGATTGTCCATATTATACCTGATGGAGGTAAAAGCAAACTGGTTGTTCCAGTGCCAAAGCTGACTGCGAAACGCCCTTGATTGACTGCCCATCCCAGTCATCAAGGTGTTAAGTGGTTCAGGCAATGGCTGCAATTTCTCCACCAGCGCATCCCCGGATTTACAACAGGACACAAAGGTACCTTGTTGGAAACCATGCGATGCCCTTGGTCTTTCTGCTGCCCAGTGAAGGGCATGGCAGCTACTGCAAACAACATTCATTGGACCCAGCTCATGCTGAGTCCAACGCGCCCACAGCCCAACAAAGGCAGCATAATCCGTAACAATGGGTACTGAATCCCGCGGCACATCACCTACTGCCTCCATCGGAGCCAGGGCAGGTTGTTCTGGTCCTGCTTGGCGTCGTGAATTTCTCCATGCCCCCTTAATGTTGTAGTCAGCATTGGCTATCTCGAAATTGTCTCTTATTATATTGAACACCGGAATTGAGCTTACCAAGCAGCTCCTGCAGCCACTCCTCCAGTTACCCCACCCATCACCGTCAAAGTCCCCCAAAGGTTTATTCTGACGACAATGGGGGCACCAGATCATCTCCCTCTCGTTACCCTCCCCTGTTTTCCTATTCAGCAAGATTCTACCCACCATTCATCATTGAACATACCTGGAACCTGTGGAACCACCTACAGCCCAGGCTGTGCCTCCACCGACGAGAACATAGCTACCATTTCTGGTAATTCTGATGCTGCCAGTGCATGTTGCTGAACCTGAAGTGGGCCCCCAATAGTTAGCCGTGCCTCGCCTGATGGAAGACCTACCACAGCCTATTATCGAACCCAGTTCTTGTTAGTACAATTCTCCAATTAACAGATTTGATTTTAAAAGTCCAGATGTAACTGACCAAGCACACACGACACGACAAGTGTGGTTGGCCTTCATCATTCCTATCAAAATCTGCCAGGAGCTTGAATTCCTGGCAACCCTCACAGTTCCTCCACTGCAAATCCCCATCCCCTGGAAATTGTTATTAGCTATGACGCATGTGAGCTGGATGTTTTGCTCACCTTGACCACTTTCTACTAATACTTGACCCTGTGCCTCCATGCCTGGTTGGCTAGCCGCTGGCTGTTGCCTCCTGCTCCTCACAGTTCTCCTTCGCTCCTGTTATCATCCAAGACCTGGTCAGGATATGATGCAATCACCTGATAATAGTATAGCTGTTCAAGTGGTACTAACCAAGTACTGGCGGCATGACTTCCTCAGCCTGCCATGCATATCCGAATCGAAGGCCTCGGGAGGTTTCTCCACCCTGCAGTTGCCACATCTCTGCATAATGCATACCTTTTCTCCTAGACCAAATATCAGTGGAAGAAGTATTTACTGGCAAAAGAGAGGGAGGGAGTAGGAGATAATCGATAATTGCGTTTTGGTGCTTGTTGATAAGTTTTGAGCGAAAGAGTAATAAAAGAATAAAGAAAAAGAGAAGAAGGCAAATTCGGCGACTAAGGTCGAATGGAGAGGAAAGGGGGAAAGGGGAGAAGCGGGCTTCAATATGAGGCAAGTTCTCGAATTTCGCGGTAATAGTTTTCAGTCTTGGCAGTATTGATCATCTTGGTTGCCATAGCAAACCAAAAAGAAGTGTAGCACTCATTCTATACTCACAGTTTCTCTTTTTCTTCCAGTTCTGTTACTCTAATGGTCTTCTCTTTTACCTGTTTTCTTTAAACCTCTCTTGTGTCTCTCACATTCTCCTGTGTCGATTCCAGACTTTTGGTTTTTTTCTCCTTCTTGTATTGCTCTTGATCTTTGTTTGATTCTATATTTCCACATTTATTTCCTGATTTCCTCCGGCGGCTGTTTCCCTGCATTTTTAGTGGACTCATTAATTTATTCTTGGTTTCAGGGTTTTCTTTTGTTCTGATTTCTTTTCTTAGGTATTATTTTATCCTTTTCCTTTTCCCCTTTCCTCTTCTTTATTTTATTTTTATTTTTAC
>ML120471.1:342888-370252 GCA_003788595.2 Choiromyces venosus 120613-1 | reverse complement strand
GTGATCCTTCTCTAGGGATAGCGACTCTTTTTTCGATCCTTCCCCATGATCTCCTTCCTCTTAAGGAGCCTGCTGGGGAAGTTCCGCTTGAGAGGTAAGGGGGGTTTTGCATAGCGGTAGTAGCTAATATAGATGTCACATCGCTGGCTGGGGAAGGAGCTCCCTCTTCCATTTGTACATCGTGCCCTGGCCCTTGAATTGCCAAGGGCATAGGCGAGTCTTG
This sequence comes from Choiromyces venosus 120613-1, assembly GCA_003788595.2. Taxonomy (NCBI): domain Eukaryota; kingdom Fungi; phylum Ascomycota; class Pezizomycetes; order Pezizales; family Tuberaceae; genus Choiromyces; species Choiromyces venosus. Next base: position 370,029 of record ML120471.1, on the reverse strand, counting down.
TCTAGTACGATCCATGATAGGTATAGGTAGTAGGTAGAGGTAATTGTGTAGGTAGTGAGCCTAGGTAACGTGGAGAGTATTAATATACTGTTATGGGGTAGTCCAACTGTAGATAGGGCTGGTAGGTCTAGGCCGTAAGCTTCTTGAAATAAGGTAAGGTAGGATAAAATGAAGATCGTTAAGGTAGGCTCGTATTTCCCGAAGTATTTATAAAGGATATGTGTGATAATAGTTTTCTCAAGAGTTAGGTAATAAATATTTTAATAAGATCTCTTCTCCGTTGCTTGATGTTTCTGATAGCTGGGGGTACCTCGATATTTATATTCCGTGTCTGGGTTATCGCGGGCTACAACCAACTCCCATACTATCTAAGTATCTCCGTCAAAAACCTCTTAACTTTCTTAAGTGCGAATACCTTTGACCCTGAGAATATTTGCCTTGCTTAGCTTTGATCTCTTCAAACTCCTATTGTTTCTGGGGGGTGTGAACACCCCTCCAGTAGGTAGCCTTCGATCTCTCCACTATATGAACTTAATTTGAGTATGCCGCCCTAATGGCAACTATACCAATTGTTCTGCCTCAAAACATAAAGTGATCAGCTTTAATGAATGAGCGCGGCCATTGTGTTGCATATTGATGCATCACAAGGCCCATCGGATATATAGGGTTTTTTGCTCTGGATCGAGCCAATAGCTTATCCAGTGAAAACCTCTCATACCGATTCTCGAGTAGGCCCTCTTGGGGCACTACTTCTTTCAAAGCAAGAGGCTCGGCTCTATGGCTACCCGTCGGTGCCATAGGCTCACGATATTCGGTCACTAAGGTTTCTTCCCAAATCGTCCCATCACTTATCAGCCATAATATTTAACTGCTAATGTACAAGGTAATAGCTTGCTCAAAACTTAACCAAATTCCTCCGAGTCACTTCCCATGAGTCGCCAAAGGTGCCCTCTCATATATCCTACGGACAGCATCCGGTCGGACGGACGGCGACGACGTATATGGTGTTATGCTGAAGGTGCCATTTATTGTGGCTAAAGTGTCGGGACGCAACTCGACCGAAATACCGTAATGACGCCCGGTCCCTACATGGGGGCTGCAGGGGTATGGTAGAAATAATCCTCTGTAAAGGCCGGGTAACCTTGGCCCTTTTTTCCGTATGCCTAACAGGTTACAGGATATTATGAAACTATTACTTGTCTGTTAAAAAAATACTTATGCTAAATTAGTTTTGCTCTGGTATATTAGTCATAAATATATATAGAATTGATAAAATTGAAGTGGTTTTAAAAAAAGAAACCCTGTGACCTAAGTCCTAAATATAGATCACACTGCTACTATGCTAGTACCATGAGTTTTGAATTTTAAGTTCTCCCCTTAGATGTTGTCATGATATGGTAGCTTTACATTAGATGCAATCATGATATATATACTTATGACTAGATGTTCTCAGAATGCAACAGCCGAGTACCAAGCTTTGTCAAGATACACCAGACATAGGGGTCCATATCTGGATAGCGTCAGGATGTACTAGGTGCATGACATGACATGGTGATGCAATATCACTTCAACATCAACTTCTGGTTAACAGTTTACATTCTGGGCATCCTGTACATTAGATGCATAGGGCGCACCAGGTGCAAGATATTATTTTCACTCATGAGCCTGATGGGTGATGAGGTGGTCTCACTAAAGGAGGTAAAGTCTAAGCAAAGGGCAGTTTTTGGTGTGCCTAGATAGTTGTCATGCAAAACTAAGGAGTTTTGATATAACCAAATGTTGTATTTTTTTAAGTGAGAGGTGAATAGAGGGCGTAGTATGTGTTCAATAAATTCAGCTTATTTATAGTATTTATACTAAAATTAAAATCAGAACTCAGGCTCCAATAAGACTGATGGAAGTTGAATGGTAATAATGAAGCAGAATATGAAAGACAATCAGTTTACAACCTATATATTGATAGCTATTGGAAAAATACTGATATCAGAAATCATCAGTTGAAATCATCATGTGAAATTATCTTTGAAATTTTCCATGTGCCGGGCAGGTCGTCATTTCAAATTGTAATTTGGACACAAATCACCATTTGAGATGCTCAAAATTTGAAATTGCGGCAAGCCAAACGGCCCTTTATTTCTCTACTATATTCATCAGGGGGATCCAGAGCGGAGTGATTTGGGGGGGGGCGAAGGCGTATACCCTAGCCCTACCGATATTAGTAGGGTCGCTCCGCTCCATTGACACTCCATCCTAATAATTACCAATAGAATTATTAGAGTGACGGCACCCCGCCCAAAAGGGAAAGATGGAAGTCCGAAATCTGAGCTCTTGGGAGAGGTTGGCCCGGAAACAATTTCTGGGAAAAATCAAACAATACTCAAGGACATGAATTTGGTAGCTGCGAAGGAATTATCCTCCATTGATAATGCTATAAAATGAACATCTTACTGAGCAGTGGTGGTGGAGGTTGTGTGTGGCTGAGCTTGAGTACCGAGTATGACTAACAAATGGCTCGCCCCTTGCGACTACCGATATCTTACTCGAGTAAGTACTGTAAGTTATCCAACTCGAGTAGCGCCAACGTTTTTCCGAGCTGCTGGTAAAGCTTGACTTTCCTGACGCTGCATCCTGCTTACGAATATGCATGCGCCGAACATCTGCCTTACTCTTAATTCTAGGAAGCCGCTCAGTGTACCATATCTCGAGCAAGACGGGGTTCTGTTTTGTTCTATTATATTATTATCATCCTGGCGACCGAGGGCTGAACGAAGTAAGCATCGATGCATCACAGCTCGCTCCAGCTGATAATTTATTCATGGAAAATGGTGATTTTTGCCAAAGAAACTTCTACAGGCGATTCCCAGGATATGCATACTGTACGGCACGCTTGTCGCTGTCGCTTTATTTGGCGACGAAGTGCCGCTATCTGGGGTTAGTGACTCTTCACGTCTCGGGCGGGATTTTTTGCTCAGCAGGGAGTCAAGACCCTGGTGAGCAGAACTATGAGATTACTTGATAAAGATATTTTAAGCGATATGGACACTTGTACCATGCCCAGGAGAATTAAATTCAACTGTTTTCGTCGCCGCGGTGGAAGGAAGGGAGCTATGGGATATCCAACTGCACATAGTACACACAGTTGGTACTGTACTACTGTTCAAGTATCTGAAGTTGGTAGAGCTGATATGATACGTCCGCGACTGGAAAGGAGTCACTTCAATCACGAGAAAGCAACAGTGCCGATTATCATAACTCTAAGGTGCCACTGAATACTTCTTCTTTGGATGGGAATCAGATCAGTCCTTCTTGCCGGGGAGGGTTGCCTAGGACCGCTTTTGAGCTCTGGTCAATGAAGCGTAACTTACCCTTCTCCATCTCTCCCCGGTACTCGAGTAACAACGGCCTATCTACACCATTGAGACGCCCAAGGAAACAGGGGGAACAGGGGTAAAGCTGGGGAAAGAGCACCAGAAATGGGCCAACAACCAAGAGTTTGGGAGATAACTGTACTTTTTTGTTCAATAACTCTTTCCAGCTCTAAATGCTGCTGTACCCTCCCTCCCTTTCCGACTTTCTGAACCCTTTCTTTGCATCTAGTACATCTAGTACCGTACGGCTACCGTAAAATCTGATCGTTAATGAACTGGCCTGGGCTAGGACTTTTCGAAATCTCTGGTACTAAGAAAACTAAGCTTTTGGGAATTTTGAAAAGAAGAGATATTCGGCCCAACATCAATTTCAGAAACTTGGTCCATTCCGAACAGTCCTAGTCCAGGCCAGTTTACTAATGACCAGATTTTCCGGTACTGCATTTGAGAATATTCTGGATCGAGATGATCGGGCTTGAAATTGGAAAAGATGCGGGTGGTTTATTCAGCCTCATATCATTATCTTACTCGTGGAACATTGTGAGGAATAAGCACAGAAGCGCGGGAAAACAAGAATCCAAAAGTTTTCAATAAACATAATTCTTCATATCTACCGCACTTTACCGGGTGTGAAGGGTAAGTCTGGCGAACTCTTGACGGTGTTTACTATGTATTTTGTTGTCAAAAGTTCGCCAGACTTTTTTCCAACCCCTAGTAATGTGCCATACCGGTACTTTCATTGGGTCCGCGCCATTTCATTTGTTGTCCACCGTAAATAAAACTGTGTGCTTTTCTGAAGTCTTGAATAATATGGTATTATTTTCTTTTTTTTTTTTTGTCTGCTTTTCATCGGTCCTTTTTTTTTTCTCGTTACGGCTGTCTCTACGATACTGGCCAAGGGATCACACCTCAGCTCCTCGGCCAATCACATGCAGGCCGTAAGCCATTCATTGAGCGGGGGTGGAAGGGTAGAAAGGGAAGAGACACCAGGGGAGAAGAAGAAGACATTACTGTAGAAGTCCAGAAAGGTCGAGCAACTTCAAGCAAGACCGGTACACTCCTTTTTTACTACCGTATGTGACACTTTTTTTTCCCCTTTACTTCCTCCTCCACCCTCCACTCTTGGCCGCATCCTTGTATCTATTCATCAAAAACTTTTTGGCAGCATCACCAGCGCCCACACGTCCAGTTCCTCCACCGTGGCATACACCACTGGCAAATCCCACTAACAGCCAGAAAAATAACCTCCATAATCTACGACTGGTAACCTAGAGAGGCGTTCTTCTCTTTTTTTCTTTTTTTCTCGTGCGCTTGGTTTGCTTCCTAGGTGCGGTGCTGCCACTTGACACATTCACTTATCCTTGGAGGGAGGCATGATAATTCATTGCCCCTAACTTCAGGAACACCCCCAGACCCCGACCCTATGCTAGCACAGTGCGGTCCCAGATCCGCGCCATAAAGATCTGGTTCCGCCCCACGGAAAGCCTCTGAGCACGATACTCTTCCCGCAGCCTACATATACCCATATTTACCTTATCGTATCCTCGGTTCTGATATAGTCAGGCCTTCATCTCCTCAACTCTACCTGACGTCCAACCGCATACCATCCCAAAGCACCTCGCCTTTTTTTTTTTTTTTGGACCCCGTTCCACGACCTTATAGACCAACCCTACCGTCTTACCCGAGCCTCATTATTAAATCCCTTCGCATCCTCCTCCTCAAATTTTTGCGAACTCTTCACACACTTCCTGAGCTAGCATCGGAGTCTTCGGCTTTTACAAGAAAGAATATCAAGGACAACTTAATCGTTCACATTTTCTCCATTTAATCTCTTTCATATCTTACAAAATGGCTTCATATCAGCCAACCTTCTACACACAACCCCAAGCAATCTACCAACCAACCCCTACATCCTCACACCAAGCTGATGAATTTTCGTCTCTGGTTAGCATTACTCCACCGCCCCTCATGATGCCGGTCTAACCGTTTCATAGTCGTTCCCAAACTACTCTGCATTCGACTACTTTGAACCGCAAAGCCATCACAACATTACACCTTCGTTAAGAGGTCATACTCCCATTGACCCAGAGACACACAGAAATGGGAGGAGCAGCAGTGAAGAAAAGGAGTTGACACCGGGACAGCGGGTAAGCCAGACCGCTGATGACTCCAATGCTTCAATGGATGGTACCCTGACAGCGACACAGAGACGGAAAGAACAGAATCGGGCAGCGTAAGGATCACCCACCTACCACCAACCACCACCGTGGGCGGGAGTGAGATGACTTCATGTCACTTGCCCTCCCCTTTTCTTTCTTTTTACCTCCTGCAACGCAACAAAGACTAAAATTGTTCTTTTATAGACAACGTGCATTTCGGGAACGCAAAGAACGGCACGTTAAGGAACTAGAACACAGACTCAAGACACTGGAGCAGCATGCGTCGGAAACCGCCTCACAAAACGAGATACTAAAGCAGGAGCTGCAAAAGACCAAACTGGAGAATCGACTCCTGCAGGAGAACAGCCTGCGAGGCAACTCACCGCCGGCAATGACGGAGGTAGCGAATATGAACTTCAAGCCGACGGACCACCACAACATCATCGTCAATCCCCCGCCCGCCTTCACCTCACCGATATTCGGGGAGCATCCAAATAAAGGTCCCCTACACAGGATCTCGACAAGCCCGAAGACGGGCGAGCGGCTCTTGGGCGCTGGCGCCGCGTGGGACTTGATAGTCTGTCATCCGTTGTACGAGCAGGGCCTCATCGACATCGGTGACATCTCCGACAGGTTGAAGGGGCTCGCCCGGTGTGATGGGCAAGGACCAGTCTTTGAGGAGGGCGTCATCCTGGAGGCTATTAACGCCTCGTCGGGCAGCGGTCGGGACGAGCTGCTTGTGGAATCGTCACCACCCGGCATGCCCTATTAATTAATTTGAAAGAAAGCGAGAAAGAAAGAAAAAGGGTAAAGAAAGGAGAAGGAAACCGACTTTTCGTTTATTTTTCCCTCCTTGTGCTTTTTTCTCGGTTTGGTTCCTTGTTTTCTCTTTTGATTCTCTTCTATTCTAGTCCATTTTTTTTCTTTTTAACTTTTCTCTTCCTCCTTCGTCCTCCTTTCGTTCAAACTCGAACCTGGACCGACCGACCAATCCACTTTTTTTTGTTTATTTTTTTTGACTTTACTTTTCCTTCTATCTACCATTCTATTCGACTATTTATTTTTATCTTGCTTTTTTTTTGCTTGTGTTTTTTTTGCAGAAAATTCTGCTGAAGGGGCGCAATTCGGGGAACATGGCGAAATAGGCGTGTGGACGGGATGGTGATGGGATGGGATGGAATGGGAGGGGAGGGGAAGGGAAGGACAGGGGGTAGAGTGGGGAGAGAAACTTTTTTATTTTATTTTTACACTCAGAGACAGAGAGACAAAAAAAAAAAAAACAAACGAGAAAAAATTCAAATTCAAACATTTTAATCGAGATGCAAAGTGAGAGAGAAGAACTTGACCAAAAGCCACTATGCGTCCGTTTGTCCATGGGCTACCCAAGAAACAAAACAAAACCGTACGATAGCCTACCGTACCGCAAAGAACGCGGAGCCCCGCATTCCACTTCCAGTCCTGTTTTTGCGAGAAGGGAAAGGAAAGAGGCGGCTAATTTGGATTTCTTTCTTTCTTTTTTTCTTTTTTTTTTTCTTTTCGAATATTTCTGCCTGCTTGTGATTTAATCTACTTGCTTACTGCTCTCCCTGTTTGCATTTGCACTTGCATTTTTGTCTTTTTTTTTTTTGTTTTGGCGACGGCGGTGGGGTGAAGTTGGGGTCGGAACATGAGGGTTTATGGGGGAGCTGGGAGGGAAGCATGGCACGCAGTATGGTATGTAGTACAATGATGGTATGATAACGTTCTCTGTCCTTTTTTTTATTTTTTTTTATTTTCCTACCGTATTCTTCTGTTTCTCAAGTCAAGTTTTTTACATTTGGTTATCAGAGTTTTTTTTTTTTTTTTTTTTTTTTTTTTTTTTTTGGTTCTTTTTTTTTTTTTTTTTTTTTCCTTTTCTTTGCTTCTAGCTTTGGCCAATAATTAGCTTTTTAGCTCGAGCTTAAGTTAAGCTTCAGCTTGTTTTTATCATTAGACTATGATATATCATACCTTAAATGTTATCATGGTGCCAACCCTTTTTTTTTTTTTTTTTTTTTTTTCTTTCGGTACAATAATTCACTTCTTGCTCGATTTCAACCCGAAATATTATGATACGAAAACCTGACCAGACCAGCTAGTCAAAGCCTTAACATCGGGGAAAGCAGAATTTAATGTGCAAAGTGCACCTTTATTGAGAAAAAAAAAAAAAAAAAAAAACAGGATTGCATACCCCATACTAACCCATGGTAGTTATTTTCCTTACTATGCCATCAGTCATAAATCCCACAAGAAGAAGAGGGAATAAAAAAAACCAACCGCCAGATTCCAATATCAAATCTGCCCAGCTGCTCATTTCGAGATTAGCATGCCATCTCGTGGACGAGTGGAAAACAAAGGAGCCGTCGATATCCGTACTCGCTACCCCCCCACAAAAAGTCAATACGATAGGTATGGTATGGTAAATGTCAATTACAACCGGGTTTTCTGATCTTGCCATAATGTCTGTGCTTGTAGCCCAAGTAAGGAGGGGGGGGGGGGGCGATGTGAAATGTCAGATCAGGCCTATGAGGTTAGTGTATGGGATGAGGTAGGTAGGACAAGTAACTGGAATCGTGTCGAATGCATATCACTTTTACCAGTTCCAGTCCGGCCCACAGAAAGCACGTTGCCATATGGGAAATATGACAAAACGTGCGGCGGAATCGGGAACCGTTGAAATAGGGTAGGGCAGGGTAACGAAGTGAGATGCAAGGTATCATGGGTCTGTGTTTCTTTACTGTTCTGGGAGTAACGTGGTTGGGGGTAGAACAGGTAGGGGTGTGCCGGTATGTCGGAGAAGTCCGGAGTTTCCTGTTTTATGCGGGCTGATTTAGGGGTGAGGGTTAGTAGGGACGGGATATGTATTCGAGAGTACGGTAGGGGATAGGCTAGAATGGACTACAGTACTCGAGTAGACTTCGGGGAAGGACAATCGTGTACTCGAGTATTGATTGACTTGGCTGTCAAGGAGGTGTCACAAGTAACGTTAATAGCACTCGCGCATGGTTCTAAAGGGCGGAAAAAAAAGATCTATCATACAAAGTCAGGCGGGGAAGTTGGGGGAGAGGTTGCAATGTGGAAAAAATGTTGTCTTGGCAGACATTAGGAAACCGGCTCGAGTATCTTCATAATACTGTACTTGTACACAGCATGTCCTCTTCCTCTCAGTTAACTTTTTGTCCTCCACCTTTGTAGTATCATTATCCCCTTTCCTTACTTACTAGCATTCTACTTTGTTTCTATTTGCTTCTTACTAGCATGTATATCTAGTGTTATCAAACAGGCAATTTTCTTTGCGCTTCATCATGGAAAGTCACTTTGTGCAACAGCTCGGGTTTTAGATGTCCTGCAACACGACCCTCTCCACCTACACACCTTGATCGACACTCCTGATCCTCGTCGTTTTGCCACCCAAAGTTTTCCCCCCTCTAGAACCATGCGCGAGTACCGTGCAAAGATTGTAGACGAAGGAAACTTGGCCCCATTTGGAACGAGAACGAAGTCAATTAGAGTCTAAATCAAATCTTGGTTCGTTAGTAAATAATTGATTTTTTTTCCAGAAAGAATGTTAGGTCAAGTTAGACGGGTCGGTACGGATCGACGGTAGCCGAAACACTACTTGTATGATTCGATAAATCAATTCCTTCATCTTGGGCATTGGACAGGGGGCTGCTTGCTTGATGCTAAAACCACCCTCCCTGAAGCTCTCGTGTCAACAATAAGAATTGTAGGATAAAAAAATTACGCACCAGACCGGACTGGATGGAGCGTAAGCATTGGCTTCTTCTCCTATTGTAACCCCCCAAATCACTCCCATCCTGTACTTGTATTCTTGCTTAGGCTCCTTTCCAGTCTACAACCTGTACAAGTACCAGCCCCGGTAAAATGCTGTACGAGTACCGCCAAATATCAGCCCTGCCAAGCACCTAGCCATCACAGTGAAAGGAAACTCCCAAAAGCACATGTCACTCACGGTTTCTTCCTGCCTCTGCTTGTACTCGAGTACCCACCCAAGGAGGCTTGACCAGAAAAAAAAAAACCTTAATTAACCGACCCACAGGCAGGAAACATGCAAGTTTTCTAGTCCCGATATTCAGGAGTGTCATGGCACAGATGTCTTCAGGAGCACCATAACGCACTTGGCATGGTAAGATGACTTCCGTGTCTGCCTGGCGCTACGAGCTGAAGCTATTCTACTAGAATACTGCGAGTGCAGAACTAGTGAGGGTTAGCATCACCGTCAGGCAGAAACTTGAACGGGAAGGAGGAGACCGTGATTCATTCATTCTGCCTACCGTGATTGAGTACCGTAATGTAAAGTATCATGAAGTCCGGAGGTGAGCTCCGGTACGGAGAAGGACCAGACTCGACACAGGGCGAGGTGAGCAAGTGAACCGAAACAAAAACAACGGTGAAAGTCATAAAAGTAGAAGCCGGTGGCATTGATGAACGTCCTGGGCCGCCATACTGTACCGTAGGTTACCAGATTCAGGGACAGAGTTAGGGGAAAGTAGGTGAACGTGGAACTGAAACAAACAAACGAGCCTCCATGACGAAATCCCGTGATTCACATCGAGTTATTATAACGAGGCATCTGCGTGTCGACTCGCAAACAGATATAGGTACGTGCGCGCCTGCCGTACTGTACCGTACAGTACGAAGCCAAACAGGGCACATGTCAACAGTACCCGCCTCCTCCGCCATAAGATACCGGTACTTGTACCTCACGCCAGAACGCCAGCTAATATTCACGGCAGTCTCCTGTAATGTAAAGTACGATGTTGTAGGTCTGGTATCGTATTGTATCATACTGTACCACACACACGGGCTATGCCAGACTATATGTTTAGGGAGAGAACGCATAACTCAGTCGGTACGGTATCTCCTTACTTTTGCTTCTTGATACTTTGTGATGCAGTGCCAACAAGGTGCTTGTATGGATTGTTCCCCCTCCCTTACTTCACTTATCCCACCACTGCTACCGTAGCACTAGTATTCCAAAACGTGGACTATCATATAAGCGGTAGAAGCGAATGGTGGGGTAATTGCGCGAATACCAAAGTTAACCAATCACAATACACAAAAGACACACAAAGTTCTCCCAAATTTGCCTGTTCGTCCAACTTTACTGTAACAGCCGAGGACAAATGCCGTGTCGCTCCTCACAATGCTTTGGTAAACCAACCACCATCCAACCGCAACCGCAACCACAACCAACTCTATACAACTCACTACCACTACTACCACAGCACGCCCCACCCGCAATTCCGAACACTCAAAATCACTTTACAAAGAGCCTCACGCTGCCGGCGGCTATATAATTCCAATCACGCACAGCAACGTAACCTAACCCAAAATACCCGACCGGGCCACCTTCCCCTCTATCTATCTATCGTTCCTACCGTACGATACGGTGTTTGTACTGTACGAATACATCCTCACCCTGCGCCAGCGTCCCAAAAACGCAAACATTTCCAGCCAATTACCGTAACTTACTATCCTAGATAGAGTCATTATATGAACTGCAATCAGCGGCTCCCGCACCCTGCTGATGCGTTTACCACGACAAGGATCAGGCCTCCATTGCCTAGATTGGAGATAGTTTAAATAAGCGGAGTGGAGCCCCCTTATTTTCATCCAACTTGCAGTATCTGTTCTGTTCGGTTTTGTTTAGGTGCAGTCAAGTGCGAACCCAAGAGTACGGTCACAGGGGGAGGTTGCCACCGGGTTTGGACTAATGGGGGAGGTACTATCTTTATTAGATCTTACATCGAGATTGAGGGCTGTCCTGCTGCTCTGCTGCCCTGCTGCCTATTCCCTGTCTTTCTTGGAGGAAGAGCAGTGGGTGGTGCAGGCGGTGAATGCCGGGTTATTATGTTATTGCACATGTGTACGCTCAAAAGTGAATGTAGTATGCAGCCTTAAATGGATGTAGTGCAATATAGACGTGCTTGGTCTGTCATGTCTCCGCATTTTGTTTGCGAGCATAGCATAGCCACTTTTTACGACGAAAACGGGGGTATTCCATAAATGTACAGGACAGCACTTGTAGGGGAAAACCAATTGGAGCCTCAACTAGTAGGGATGAACCGAAAGTAGAAGAGGACGAGAAAATGAAACATAAACCGTTCCAATCTAATCCCAATCTTCATCGTCATCTTCAACCTTGGCCTTGCTGCTATTCCCCGTCTTAATTCGAGATCTATCCCCATCCTCGTCATCCTCGTCCGTTCTCCGCAGTCTTTGGTCGGTGCTTTTGATTGCGTCTACCTGTACAAGTAGTTTCTCGATATCTGTAAAGAACGCGCATTGCCCAGACTTAATACACAAACAAAAGTACCCGTAGGCAAGCAGAAAGAGGGGACACAGACCTTCCAACCGGGTATCCACCCCCCTCAACCTCCCCAACCTGATAACCTGATCGACAATATCCTCATTTTTGTAAACCAATATGGTAGGGCAATTTGCATCGGGGTACCCCTCAATGCACATACCCGCGGCTATCTCGCAAAATTTGACATCGGCAAACTTCTCTGCCGCTTGGCGCCAGAGTGCCGACAGCAGTCGTGACTCAGCGTTCGAGCCCGTCATGTTCACGAGCACGGTGTACTCCTTCGAAGCATCTGTCACATCACGGGAGTAGTCCGGCTTCTGCAGGTGATATACGTGGCCGTGCACCGATTTCTGAGATAGAGTGGAAAGCTCGTCGAGTCGCTTTTGCCTGATTCATCGCTGTCATCAGCATCATCATCGCCAGCGGGGGGGGGGTACATGTGTGCGTGTTTGTAAAAAGCAGGAATGCTAGGTAAGGCATGTTGAATCTAACGCACTTGTATATGGCCAAAAACTCTTCGTCCTCCTCGTCTTCCAGTTCGTCTAACTCGTCTAGGTCTTTCCCCTCCAGCCGATTTTCGCGTGCCAGCACTCGTGCCTGTAAGATCGCCTCTTCGATCATGGGCGTCGGAGACGGTGGTTTTTCGGGGATAACACCATGTTTCCGTAAGATGTCGTTCCTGTGATATGTTTAGCGGACTAGACCTCCCCTAAGTAGAAGGGTGGTAGAGATTACCATTCAGTGTCGGCATTAGGGTCGTCTATCGGAACGTTCACTGGCATGTCCATCTTGTCGAGGTTTGTTGTCTGAATTCTGGAAGAAGTATGGTAACCTAAACATGGAGGGGTTGCTCCCAGCTTTTTGGTTTGGTGGGGTTTTTGAGCCGCGTCATGGATCAACGTCACCTCATCCGGTTACAGCCTAACTCAGAATTTGAGCCGCGTCCTTTTTCCATCACTTTGACTCACTCATCTTCACTCTCAGATAACTACCAGTATGATATTTGCTGTAAAATGGCCGACTCCCCGTAGACCCCAGAACAAATTTCCTAAATTTTGGCTGGCTATATCTCTTCGCCAAAAGACTTCTGTTGAAACTTGCATTATAATAAGCATTGTCTCTGGATACGATATGATATATGAAATACCGTATTATCAGTTAATTTCCAGGAGGGAGAAAATCTCACAGTTGAGGTATTATCGGTGACTGAAATTTCGAAATTTTGGAAATCGACGCCTACGGGAAGTCCTCCATTGAAATTGAAGATCAATTATCCTCATCGCGGAAAATTACTACGACTCGTGCACTTTATATCTTGATAATTTTAACCTCCGAGGAGTCCGGCAAAGGATTTCAAGATTTACTTTCTCTAGTATCATGTTTTCTTCCAGACAGCAAAGCCTTTAAGCCAAAGATGAAGATATCAGGACCTATAACTGGCACACGGTAGTTACTGTACTCGGGTGTCCATAAAAATCGGAAAACATACCCCTCGTCTCCACAGAGATTTGTATGGGATCGACAGACATAGTTTTCGACATACCCTAGTATGCGATATATATTGCATCTTACTGCTTGTAGATCGAGAGCTAAAGCTCATCACTAAAAAGCGATATACTTCGTCCTCCATGGCCAATAAATTTTGGACACAGCATTCAACGCAACCAATCACGAAGTTTCTTTCTAGCCCAGTTATTAGCCACTTATATGGATGAAGGATGCAGACACAGAGTGCTGTCTTTGGCGACTCCGAATTAGCGTACCGGTACTCCAGCCTCTATGAAGGCCGCTGTCTACGTCTTTCTTCATGATCGGGATTTGATACGGAGCTAAGCCACCAATAAATCCGTAAGAAACCGCTAAATGCCAGACAGCGGCAGATCTTTCCTCGCAACGAACTACTCGAGTAGCCTACCATACCATACCGAGCTGGTATCCATGACAGAGTTCTGCATAGCCAAAGCAACTTAGGAGGTATAACAAAGATTGCCTGGACTTGCGAGCTTGATAAGTCTTGTGTACCGGTAAACGCTGGCTGGGCGGGATTGTGGTGGGATGAAGCACGGACGTGGGTTTAGTGGGATGGTCATCGAGGATCACTCGGAAATACTGTTGGTATACGGTAGTTGATTTCCTCCCACCCTACCGGTCATCCCAGTTTTTCTTCCACAGTCTCTCTCTAGCTTCTGTTATTATGGTCTCTGTTCTAGATCGCATTCCTTTCACTCCCCGCTTCTCCACTTCAGCAGGGCCCTTCATCGCCGTTCAGGCTTCTATATTATAATATCCCGCTTTCTTCCGGCCTTGAAAAACCTTTTCTCCCGCTTTGTACTGTACCATATAGGCAAAACCTATGATATCTGACTTCGCTCTTTTCTCTTCTTTTCAGATCTTTTTTCTTTTTGTCTCCGGACGTGACGTGTATGTATTTGCTCTCTCTCGCACCCTCTCGCGCGTCCGTTACAAAATCAAGCTACAAATCACTTTTAATCACAAATACAGGAGGGTGTTTCTTTGTGCGCTGCTTGGTACGATAGACGAGGATTGGAAGGCCAGAGCACGATAGGATAATCTAGTCCGACTATAATTGACCAGCAGAATAATGACCAACCCGAGATGTCGAACCGGAAGCATTTACAAAGCCCCCATACCAGGGGAGTGAGGAAAATCATGGGATCCCTCTAGATATAGAGGACATTTTTATTAACAGTACCGTAGTTTCCTAGACCGGGAATACAGCGCAATATAGACAAACTGAATCTAAGAAAAGGGGAATTCAAAGCCCAGAAAGAAAGAACAAATATTATAAAATTCCGTTTTTTTCATCAGTTTATCTATCATACTGGTACCTCTACCGGTACCTCCAGCGATTATACATAATCCCCGCTAGTACTAACTTAACCCCCCCCACCCACCAAACTTCCTGCAAAAATTTCACTAACTGTGTCAGTGGCGTTACTGAGGAGAACGCGTAACGGGCGCATGGTTTAGGGGTATAATATCTCATTCGCAAGTCCAGCTGGATGGAATGTTGAGATGGTCCTGGGTTCGATTCCCAGTACGTCCAGGTTTGTTTTTTTTTTTTTTTTTCATTCTTTTTTTCCCATTTACTCGCTTGCTTTGTTTGGGGTTCTTTCATCATGGGGATTTCTTCGAGGATGGTGTTTGGGGACAAGAAGCCAGGAAGTAAGTTAATTGAATGTTTGTTTGATAAACTTAATTGAAAGAATAGTCCCAAGTACTTAGATAGAGAATTACAGTAAAAGAAATTAAAGATAAATATACGAAAAAATAAATGAAAATGATGAAAAAGAAAATCCCAACAACCCAACAAACGCCCTTATGCAAGTTTTTCTTTTTCCCCCCCCGGATATTATATCATGCTCCATCAATCAATCGGCCCAATAACCAACCAATCCAGTTTAATTTTGTTTCTTTGCTTGAGACCTTAGTTCCATATCACCTTCCGCCAGTGAGCCGGCGGCTTTGACCATCTGGACAACATTGATCCACTGCTTAGCAGCGCAGATGGGAAAGGTAACCGCCGCAACGATCCACGGCCAACTCCAAGAATTCTCGACGATCGAGAATTGCGGGAAAGAGAGTAGGTACATTGCCAGGAAGAAGATTTCGTTTGCGGCGCAGAATGTGAAGAGGACTTTCTAAACCACCAATTCAGCGACCACTCTACAACGAATAAACAGGGGAGGGTAAAGAGGGGGGGGGGGAACAAACATTATTAGAATAATAAAGATTCAAAACCCGACTCATCTTCTTCTCCACCTTCTTATGCGACCCAGCGCCCCTCTCTAGCGAAGCGTACATGTGCATGTAATGGCTCGCCAAATCCAGAGAGATCAAGCCCTGGAAGAGAATGGCCCACTTTGTGTACGCGCTGCTCAGGAAGCAGAGGAGGCATGCCGTCGTGCACCTATCCGTCACCATGTCCAGGACTGCTCCGAACTTGGTGCTCTGGTTGAAGCGCCGGGCGGCATAGCCGTCGAGCGCGTCGAGGAGGCAGGAGAGCGTGTACAGGAGCGTGCAGTAGTGCGGGTGGTAGGACATGAAGTATAAGGAGCAGCCGGCGAGGATGATGCGCGAGTAGCCGATTAGGTTTGGGATGAAGAGGAAGATGTTTTCGTCGGGGGTGCTACTCGTGGTGGTGGTGGAGCGCGACATGGTTTGATCGTTACCGTTGGTTTTCGGCATCGCGAAGGATTGTTGTTGTTTTGTTGTTGTGGTGTAGAACAGTTTAAGTACTCGTAGGGAAAGCGAGAGAGAAAGAGGTGTCGTTGAAGAGAAGAAGAAAGAAGAAGTGGGAAAGAAAGAAAGGAAGGCTGAGGTTGTGTTTTGCTGACTGACTCCCTTGACAACACGTAGAAAGAAAAAAAATTCGCCAATCTTCTAAGGTCCTTCCTTCCTTTCTTCTGTGTGACGGGGAGGGATTTTGCTTGGGTGGAGGTTAATGAATGGCCGGGACGGACGAATTGTATGGACTTCCCTTCCAAAGGTTGAAAAATTTCCGACTTTTTCAGTTTATGATTATTAGGCTTTCACCGCTTTTTCTATAATTCGAGTACCCGGCGACGGAGAGGCTGGTGTGCCGGATAGTCAATAGTATGATACTCGTAGATAGGGGCCTCAGGCTCTTTGATTTCGGCTTTGGATGGTTCCGTTGAGCCCTATGACGTCGTGGGCTTGGTATAGTATTGTCACTGTTGGCTGTGGTAAGTGCGAGAGCTATCACTCGATTTTTTTTTTAAGTCCGTAGATTTATTTTAGTTACAGGGAAAATCCTGGTATGCACCCTAAGGTATGGCCTAGAGAGCTATCACTCGAGAAAGTATGTATTCCATCTCCCTGGAAAAGAAATCCATTTGACAAAGAGCATGTGCTCTTGATCAAGGGCATATGCTCTTTGCGAAGTAGGTCACTTTGGTGGTGAGATATGCTCCTGGCAAAGCCAAGATTTACTTATGCCCTCCATAAAGCAAATTTCTTCTCTTTATGAATATACATGAGATGTCCATTTTCAATTGTAAATTCATTAACTAAGGTTGTATTTCATTCATGGGAAAAGAGAATGTACATATAATAGATATTATATTCTTCATCACAGGATTGCAATGTATTCTTATTCATTCATGAAGTGATGAGAATTTAGTTTGGTATAATCCAACAAGTATGTGATAAGAAGTAATTCATATCAGAATAGTAATAGAGAGAGTAGGAAGGCTTTTCAATATATATCAGCTTGTATTCAGCATCTATTCTGAATTAATTGGTGGTTTTATATCATAGTCAGTTATGAAGAACTGTAAATCTCACAACCTGTGTAGAAGTAGACAATTAATTAGGTTATGAAATGCTTCAAAGATCTAGTATGAATACAGCTGGTGCCTTGGTTACTATCCAAATACAACAAGATAGTTCTTGCTGCCTTGTTGCCTCCTGGAACAACACAACCCAAGGCTAATACTTTGTGAGGGAGATGGTATAGATATGTACTTGCTCAGTAGCATATCTCCCTGAGAAAGTGACCTGCTTTATCATGAGCATATGCTCTTTACCAAGTAATTTACTTGACCGGTGAGATAGAACATATACTAAGATAAGGGAAGGGGTTTTGAAATTCTTAACCATTGGAGAGATAGATAGTAAAGATGAGAGGTGTTAAAGTTATGGTGTTTATGGAATTGTTAGTGAGGGGCAGATGAGGATTTAAGTTAAGGTGTTCGATGAGCTCCTGGAAAGGCTTATGATGAGCAGAGGTTGTGCAATTGGAATGTGTTCACGAGTGATCTAGAATGACGGCCATTTTGTATGTGTAAAATTTTGGACAGCAGAATGCAGTAGACTCTGGATATTAGAAAGGGGTCGGGAGCGAGGTTTCCCATGCTTATAGCGAGGGTATTCTTGTGTCGAACACAATTTTTCTGTAGTTGTCAATTTGGGACCGGAATCATGAATTCTTATAATGAGGATATTCTTATATCAAGGTTTCTTATCCCTTAGTCTGTCAGAGCGCCCAAGAAATCGGTGGATTAAGGTCTCAGTTTGAAACTCTAGTAATTTATTTTCAGTTAAGGAAGGATACTTTCCAGATCTCGTTATTTTGTTAACCAGATCTCTTGGGCGCAACATCCGATAGACTAAGGGATATCGAGAGTCTACTATACTTACAGAGCACACTGTGTACGCCTGAGATATGGCTATTCATTTGAGGTGCTGAAGCGGAAGTTCTACTTAATATATTGGGTCTTGGTTAATGCATAAGAACTTAGAGTAGTGAGCTAGGCAAAAATTACCATAGCATCAAGTTCATTCCATCTAGGTCACCACCTCAAACTTTCTACAATACACCAGATGAGAATAAGGTTGGCACCACACATAGAGAATTTAATACCTGAACCACTACTATATAAAAAAAAAAAGTATGCCAAAACGAGAGAGGAAGAAGAGGAAATACAGTAAGTAAATAAGTGTAAAAAAAATAGGGTAGAGCAAGAGAATAATGTTAAAAGAAAGAAAGATCTATCCTCCCAGACACTATAGCCAAATCCACCACTGCTTGCCAATATATGACACTACTACAAACCTACGAGTTACGGTTCTTGACAGCGCCAGAGAGACTCCGGAACGTATCCACGACACTCTTCAGTCCGGATGCATTCTGGACAAGATCCTTTGCCGGGATTGCGCCAGTGAGATCCAACGGCTGGCGTTTGTACCCCTCGTGCGCCTCGTGGGCGCTGTGCTCCCAATTATGCTCATAGTCCCTCTTATCGAGCGCGTCCTGAGGAGCCTTGACGGGCATACCCGGCGGGAACGGAGTATTCTCCGGACGCACGGTACGTTCAGCATCTTCGAGGGCGGAGTGGAACTGGCTGTCTAGCTTTGCATTGGTGAAGTCGATGATGCCTTTGCTGAAACCGCCACGTGACGCTGCGGATATCAGCGACTACAGCCGCGAGCTTTTCTATCGGCTCGAGTGGGTTCGTTGGTTTCTTTGCTGCCCCTGCTTCCGTGTCTGAGGGAGCAGCCGTTTCGGCTTCGGCGGGGGCGGGCTCGACCTCAGTTCTGCGCTTGAGTTTACCACCCCCGGCGTTGAGGAGACCGCCTAGGAGTGGTAATTTCCCCAAGAGGTCCCCGCCGGGGAGCTGTGGGTCTCTATTTTCAATCTTCGAGGTATCGCGTCCGCTAAGGCCAGCGGTGATCGCGCCAACGCCTGGGAGGCTTTTGAGAACGTCGAGGGGTAAGACTGGGGATCTCTTCTCATAGGGCGCTGAGTACTCCAGTTGCGCTTCCAAGGCCCTCCATTGCGGCGGCCATGCCAACTTTCATGCCATCATCGCCGGTGATGGGTTGCTTTGCCTTCTTTTTGAGCGCTTCGGCGGCCACAGCGGCAGAGAGGTCCCGTGCATTGGACGGAGCGGTAGTGGGGGCAGCGGCCGATGGAGTAAGCGTGGATGATGGAGATTTGTTGTGAAGGTCAAACTGCTGGTTCCCTTCCTGGGGAAGGGGTGCAGTGACCGTCAGAAGTGTAAAAAGTGAAAGGATAAGAATGGGAGTTGGGGTAAGCATGTTTGCTAGATAGTGGGGACTTTTTCGAAAAAATGAGTGTATATAGTTGGAATATTGAAAAGGGCGATTCGTGGGGGGAGGAAGGGGGTTAGTGCAAGTGTGCGTAGGGGGGAGTCTGAAGACTTTCGGTTTGTTGCTGAAGAAAAACGAGACCTGTTGGAAGGAGTGAGAAGGGTATATAGTGACTCCATTCCAGATGCCGTATTGCTGTTCAAAACGTAGACAGAGGAAGTGGCGGTCAAGAATGCAGCAACGGATATTAGGAGGATTGCCGGTTCTGTGAGGAGAGGAGATTGTCGAGGTGCCCTTGCGTCCGAGGTCTCAGATGGATACTGACTGTGGTGGTTTTCATTTTTCTGCAGGAAAGAGTTAGAGGTTGGGTTGAATGGTTATGCAAGGGGCTTACCGATCAGGAACAAAAACGGGCTTGCGAGAGAGCCAGAGAGATCCAAGTTATCATCTGGCAATGTAGTTTGCGCGAACATCGATTTGAGATTGTGCTCGAGCATTGGTCCTGGTGTAAGGCTTAAGCATTGGGTTTGCCGTTACCATACCAAAGAGGAGTCTATATTACGGTAAGCATTTTCAACAAGGCAGTGATCGAGTTGTCATGTTTGAGGTTCAAAACAAGAACTCGACATGGGGGTTGTGATCATTCTCGGCGATGATCTGCTCCTCATGCAGTCACTTACCAGCTGTCGCAAAATCATCACCGCTTTCTCCAGCCAACCGAGCAGACTGTACGTCCCTATCTCTTGGAACCCCTCAATATTTGCCCTTCTTCAGGATCGACGGTACTTTCCCCAATTTCATCCCTCGCTGTTTTGCGTTGAGTGCATGAGGTGGGTTACTCGGGGGAGGAAGTTTGGAATCCGGTGCCTGCTTGAGGGAGGGTCCCTGTTCGTGGGAGAGCGGCCTAGCGCACGATACTAGATCTAGGGTAAGGGAGAGATGGTATTAAGTGGGGGACAGGATGGTAGTATCTTCCGCCCCGGGGGATCTAGCATTGTAAGTTGACTGTTGATTTATTTTGAAGTTATTAAGCTACTGTATTAACTTGAATAAGAGAAATATGTCTCAGGACGCCTAGGCTGCCTCTCTAAGGAACACGTTTTTTTTTTTGCTGGCGTTTTCGCCCGTTCCCACCTGAACAGGAAAGTTAGACGTCCTGAGACATATTTCTCTTATCCAAGCTAGTACGGTATGATCACGATCGCATGCTTCACCACCAGCGGACGGCGTACTTTAGTGAGGCTCAGGGCCCATCCACAAGAGATACCCACATCATTGCTGTCTTCTGGGATCTTATTAGATTATTCACTCGCTACCTCTTGATTGGTTCTGTGGTCACATTTATAGGAATCACTCAACCGATTTCCAGTGATTCCCATCTCGTATAGAGGAAAGGTATGTGGTGTAGGATTGGGTATTTGGAAAAGCATTTCAAGAGAGGAAAATTGGGAGTTTATTGTGTATTTCCTTCGGATAGGCCAGGTTCCTACAAAGGTCGCTTGAAAAAACAATGCAGGTAGGATGTTCTATGTTTCTAATACGCAGATCGTATCAAATCTCGAATATGAAATCATCTTTCAAGCCTACTATTATTGAGTAGCAAAGGTCCTGTTAGTTTAACTATATAAATATAACCCATGATACTCTTCACACATGTAGCGCTCCCTCCAATTATCACCACAATCACACCCCCACACTCACATTTTTTTGAACCTTGCCAAAAGTTGAACCATTCAAAAGAAAAACAGTCTACCATGTTGCCACTCCTCTCCCTCCCCAACGAGCTCATCTTGGAGATAACCGACCTCCTCCCAATACACGATATAAGTGCCCTCCTCAAGGCGAACCATCAACTCTCCAGCCTCCTCACGAAGACTTTGCTCACGGAACTTTTCCACTCACGCTCACTCACTCACGGGCGTCGTCTGCTATACCAACTCGCCTCGCAGCAAGACTTGATAGGGGTAAAGGATCTGCTGGCTAGGGGCATTCTAGACTTCACAGAGCCAGAAACCATTCTCCACGAAGCGGTGATATCCCAGACTGTGCACGTGCTAGAGACACTCCTACACGCCGGCCTGGACCCAGACACGAAAGACTCCAAGCGCGGCACTCCCTTAAGTTTTGCAGTGAAGCAGAAACGTGTGGATTTCGTCCGGGTGTTGGCAGCGAGGGAGGATGTAGATGTTAACTGGGAGGACAACAACTCCATGTCGCCACTGTCCCTTGCCGTGCAGGCAGGGCAGGAAGAGGCTGTGCGGATACTAGTTCAGTCTGCGAACATTGACCTGCAGCCTTTCTCTGATAACCAGAGTTGGAACTATCTCCATCTTGCGGCCCTGCAAGAATCTGTTCCTATACTGCGCTTTCTGTTGGACTATATGGATCCGAACCAGGGGGACATGTTCGGCCAGACACCGCTGCACACAGCTGTTGGTGCCGGGAATTACCTTGCTGTGGAATGTCTACTGGAGGATGAGCGCTTGGACGTTAACGCACAGGAGGATATGGGGGAGACGGCGTTGCATCTTGCCATTCATGAGCGGCACCTCGACATTGTCAAGATTCTACTCGCGCATGCCAGGGTTGAGATAAATATATGTGACCGCCAAGGACAAAATGCCCTGGATGCGGCGGTTAGCGCGTCTCGCATTGAAGCTGCTCGGCTGATATTATCCTCGCCGAAGGCGGACGTGAACTTCTTTGGCGGGTGACCGAGCGGGGGAGCTTTGCAGTTTTTCCGCTCATACACTCACTCCTGCTGCATCCATGGCTTGATCTTATGCTGGACTAAAGCAATGGCGAGGGCGTGCTGGATATTGCGGATCCTGCTTCGAGGATTAGAAGAAGAGTGAGGGTTCTTGCTTTGATTAAGAATATAAATATAAGTGTTGAAAATACAAGTAATGATCGGTTTGAATGTTTCACAGAGTGAAGCAATCACGGCGAAAAAGGAGACGAGTATTCGTGGATAACAGATATGTTGTACACAGTAATTTGTACAAAGAGAAGTGATAGCAAAAGAGGAAGTGATTTGTATATATGGTGAAGAGAATAGTTGTTCGTATAATTGTTGTTATTATTATATTTGAAACGAAAGGTAAAACAGAAGGAAATTTATACTAGAAGAATCTTCTCAGAGCTAGTGAGCTCATTACGTGCAGACCACATATGCACGCTACCAGTACCTGCTAGTGTCGGCTCTATATCCAGCTGTGCATACTAGCGTCGGGTGTATATCCAACAGTGCCTACTAGTGTCGGATATTTTCAACAATAAGTAGGATCCATCATCGAGTGACCGGAGAGGTGAAAAATAAGAAGGAAAAAACTAAGAGCTAGTATGGCTAATAGTCGGGAAAACCAAGTGTGACGCAAGACCGGGTGTGGCGCGGAGAGAAATATATGCCAACAATCTTAACGTAGTAAAAAAAAAAAAGTGATAGATGAGTTGCATTATTTCAAATAAACTCTATACAGCATTGTTGTTAAGAAGGCAAGAAAGAATATTCAGTTTGTAGATATTAAGGCAAAAGAAGCACTCTACGACTGTTTTATTGATACTTGCAAGGCAGAGAAGGAAAGAAAAAAAGCAGTCAAGAATATCAAAACTCAAGGTGAGATTATTCCTGTGAAAAAATTGACATCAATTCCAGACCTGAAAAGAATTCTATTACCAAAGATCTTGATTCTGATTCTTATACTCAGGTATGGATGAAAAAATCGGAAAACTTATGGTGGCAAAATAGGGAATGGGGGATGATTGATGTGGCAATAGGTGAAAAGCAATCTGGGTGCTGGTCATCTTAAACCCAATGTTATAACTGAAGTAGTTGCACTGAGTGACCAGCTATAATACAAGTTTCAGACATGCTAAAGTTCATGGTGCATTGGATTTAAATTCCCTCAAGTTCATCAATGAAAATGTCATTGACCTAGGATAAATAATATAGACAAACATCTTTCATGATCGTCAAGCATATAAGGTATTTGTGAAAGGTAGTAAACTCCATTAGAGGCATTCAGCTACAGGGTTGAAGGAGTGTTTTTTCAAGTGTCAAGTTTTGAGTTAATCTATCAATCTTCTATACAAAAAAAGGTAACATAGACACAAAAGTTGTATTTAGGTGCTAGGAATAGTCTGCAAATACTATCATATTGGTCAAGTTATTGGAAGCATTTGCAAACTAACTCTGGCACTGGAGCACTATTCAAAAGACATGCATAAATATTTTTTGACCTCAGGACTGAATGCCTCTATTATTATCAATATCGCTCTCCTAGTTGACCCCAGCCAGGTTCTTTGGCCACTACTCCTACAAGTAGTCACAACACTTCAATAGCTATATTTATATTTATGAAATAGTAAGTTATTTTAAAGAGTGGAATTGGGATAATGATACTAATAACAACAATGATAAAAAATTAACAAACTAAAAGAGTGCTTATTGAATATCTTCACTATAGAAAAAATGTAACATGCAAAAATACAAATGAAAAAAGAAAAAAAATGTTGCAAAGTAAATAATGGCAAAAATAATCCTCTTAAGTAGCAAAGTGAAAACACAAGTAAATAATATAAATGTAAAGAATGTAGAATATGTAGGAAGTAGTACAAAAGGAAAGTGGGTTACCAAATGCTGCAGGTAAAAAGTAAAGAAATAAATCAGAAATGAGGTGAATAAACCACAACTAGATATAGAAAATAAGAAAATCAACAATCGATAGAGATGCTGACTAAGGACAGAACAGAGATATATATTTCTAAACAGCAAAAGATCTCCTCAACTAAGCTTCCCAAACATCTTATGCTCAGTACTATCTAGATCACTGGATAATCTCCTGTAATTTAAACCAATCTGCAAGCAATGAATCAATGATCTAGAAATCAATATCCCATGACATCAGGCATGAAACAAAACAAAACCACAACCAACCTAAGTACCTGATGCTGAATGATGCTGAAAAGTGTAAGGCTTAACAGAAAAAGAACAAGCAATCAAATAACTAAG
The DNA here is from genome assembly GCA_003788595.2 of Choiromyces venosus 120613-1. Taxonomy (NCBI): domain Eukaryota; kingdom Fungi; phylum Ascomycota; class Pezizomycetes; order Pezizales; family Tuberaceae; genus Choiromyces; species Choiromyces venosus. Next base: position 345,543 of record ML120471.1, on the reverse strand, counting down.
CACAAAATAATAAAACAACCTATACCATATGCCAACTTGGATAGGAAGTAAATGAAACAAAATAATCAAACCCAGTACCCAATGCCTGATGGCATCTGATGTGAAAACACAATTACCAAATCTAATTGTACCTGTACCTCTATATCCTATATGTAATCCAATAGAAACATAGAAACATAGTAGCAGTTTTATGCTACATGTGGATCAAGAAATAGGAAAAAAAACAAAAAAAAAAAGTAAATAATAAAAAAGAGGTGAAAAAAATAAAAGAGAGAGAGAGAGAACATAGTTATGCTTTACCAAGTAGTATGACCACCATAACTAGTAAGTAAGTCTTGTACACATTCAGGAACTGAGGCTATAAGATTAAGAATCTCATTAGGAGAGATTTGGTCTCATTCTTCCTGAATGGCAGAAGAAAGATCATGAACTGTTGTAGAATAGGGGTTCACAATACATAATCCAACACTTGATGATATGCCAGACAACTTTAATAGGTGATATGTTAGGAGAGCTGGGTGGCTAAGAAAAGAGATAGTTAGTCATCCCAAGTTCATGGAATGCTGTGGCGATATGTCATGAGCAGTTAGCAGGTGCTCTATTCTGTTGAAAGTAGATATAACCAGAATAGGTCAAATCTTGATTGTGAAGAGAACACCACTAAGGATAGAGATAGGTCCAGATAATGTTCTCTATATAGGTAGGACCATTAATCCAGCCCCAGTTAGCCATATTCCATATCACCAATAGTCCCTTTATGTTCCTATAAATCAAACTCCAAACCATAACTGTAGTTTGCCTTGCAAATTGAGGAACCAAGCAGCCTTCAAGGTACTCCTCTCCAGACTTGTGGGTAACCCAGACTGTTCTAGAGACTTGTCCAACTGATAGGATACACTCATCTAACCAAATTACATCACCTCAACCAGGAACCCCCCAGTCCTGATACTGTTCTACCTATGCCTTCTATTTAAGTTTTGTGGCTGCAGAGAGAATGGGCTTGACATAGGCAACCCAATGATAGTGCCCCTCACTGGCAAAAGCCCTCCACAGTGATCAAGCACTTGCTTGAACCCCTGCTAGTTCTACAACTACTAGCAATGGGAGATAGTGATTATGAGCATTTGCAGTTGTAGTTATAATAAGCTATTGCTTAACTGTAGGGTGAATTGTATGGTAGTACCCTCAGTGAAGGTAAATGTATTGCTTAGCATTCTCTGTACTATGGATAATATGGTAGATAATATAGTGTGAGGTGTTTATAACATGTACCAATAGGTGTTGCAAAATGTAATGCCTTACATAATCAGGACCAGGGGTATCTTATAAATGATTTTGATTTTGATAATTCAGGTTCAAGTCTTTGAGGTATCATGTTTTTTTTTTATATAAAATACCTCTTTATTAGATAATAATAATGGCTTAATTAATAACAAATATTATAATACTTACTAATTAGGGAAGAAAAAAATGGGGTTATTTTTAGAGATATCATATAAATACTACTCAATATTACTTACATGTCAATATGAGGAATACTTTTAGCTTATAAGATTTTCATACTCCTTTGACTCATAATTGAAGTAATGGAGGAAATTGGAAGACAAATACAGATAGTATATAAATCAAATAATTGTAAAAATAAGGGGGTAATTGGCTTGCCACAATTTCAAATTTTGGGCATCTCAAATTGCAATTTCAAATTCTGAGGTGTATGGCACACTGAAAATTTGAAATTCTACAAATGCAGAATTTCAATTTGCAATTTGAAATGCCAGTATTTCTTGGCATGTTTTTTGTTGGTATAAAGTCAGATTATGTAATAATAAAAAAGAAATACCCCCCTTTTAAGTAAACAAAAATACTACATCACCCGTACATCTGCGAGGAGCTTGTCAAGATTCAACAAACTACCTTTACAAACTTTAAAAAAAATTACAATGGCTTCCAACATATCCACACGACAAGCAAAAGCCTTATGGACTACAACAGCCGACAAAATTCTAATCACATCTATGCTTTGCCAATGCCGCAAGGGTAGAAAACTGGATAATGGCTTCAAGAAAGATGTTTGGTTGGAGATACTTTTTGAGTTGAATAGAGAAAGTAAAGAAGGGAGCCTGGCAATTGGGCAGATTAAATCCCGATCAGCTACTGTAAGAATCATTCTATGAAATAAATATTTGATGCTATGGAGCAAGTATACTAATACAGATATTAGCATAAAAAAAATTGGAAAACATTCAACCACCTTCTAAACTCTTCTGGCTTTGGCTGGAATAATAGTAGTGAAGTTGTAACTGCTACTGATAGTGTATGGAATGATTATATAAAGGTATGAGTACCCAACAAAATAAGAAAAAAAGACTATAGCTTCTACCTTACAAGAACTAACCATTAAAAATATATAGAACCACCCAGGTGCAGCGATGTTCAGGCAGAAAGCACTGGACAACTATGAAGAGCTTAATGAAATATTTTGTAATACAACTGCCACAGGAGTGAATGCAGTAACTCCAGCATCCTCACAATTGCCTAGAAGAGGCTGTCAGCTTGGCTATCAAACTACTCAGGATAGTCAGGATGAGTCCAGCAATTCGGGATTGCAACCTAATCCTGACTGGTTTGAAGGAGAAATATCTTACTACAGGGAAA